>JANTPZ010114707.1:0-10807 GCA_025593235.1 Vachellia pachyceras
GTACATGAAGAGAAGTGTTCATACCACTAAGTCATACATGAAGGGCATTGATGGAATATAATGAAATATATGGGGGTAAATTAGTCACAATATTTGGCATCCCTCCAAAAAAACTCCAATTTGGAGGGAATCAAAATAAGGGGAGGGGAGGGAATGAGGGTAAAAATTTTGGGTCCCCTCCCCTTTAAAATTTTAAACCAAACAAGGGAAGGGATTCATTTTTCATCCCCTCCCATCCCCTTCCCCCCAACCAAACAGCCCCTTAAGGTAAGGAACATCGTCAAGATCAGGACACTGGTCCCCAATTAGGTCAAACACCTGGGTAAAAGCAGATCCACCTAATCGTCGCTTTCCTTTTGCCAGATCAAGATGAAGCAAAATACCATCATCTTCAAGTTTAAAATCTGTCGTCACTGTTTTTGTAATATCAGGACAAGTGACATAAACACTCATTACAAGGTTTCCTGGAGCCTTAACAACTTCACCTCCAGCATGAGCAGCCATAGAAAGGCTGTCTTTTCCATCATCAATAGCAATACCAAGTCCAATCATTGCTTCTGACAAAGATAGAGCGGCATCATACATAAAAGCCCCTTCCCCATCAAGCTTGGCAGCAAACATCCAATTACCACTTGCCTTAACATCAGACAGGGAAGTGACCTTTGCCCATACAAGATTTGTGAGCGCTTCTCCAACAGCTAACCTTGCCATTGCTTTAGAGTCTAACAAACCTTTGATTGGTTGCTCCCCTATGGCACATGCACCTCCTGTCACATCAGTAAAAGTCTGTGCAATAACTGCAACATCGGCAAGAGGAATCTGCAAAGGGCCAACGGTTTGCTGTTGTGCCACAAGACCAGTAACACACCTATCAACTTTTGTTGTCAAGAAGCACTTTGAGCAGACAGATGGCAAACACAACACCCTCTTCAAAGAGTTCATTACTGTGATTGTTGGCGCAACATCAATTGGATCATGCTCAGAAACAAGCAAGGAAAAATGAAAAGATTTTTTAGGCATGTCACCAAGTACCTTCTCCAATTCAAGATCCACAGCAGGGTGGGGAGGAGGAAGTCCATTTGACAGACACTTCTGAGTTTCTAACGTGTCAACTAAAATAACACGTCCATCACCGCTAATAGTACCAATCGCAGCCATCGATACCTTTTCCCTATCACAGATCAATTGTAAGAGGTTACGACTTTCAGGCTTCACCAAGATTGCATCTTGCTCTTGATATTCTGCACCCCAAATTTCTAGAATAGACATTGTATTGTCACCAACCACAACTGCTAGGATATTTATCTCAGCCCCCTTAGGGTATATAATTTCCTTTACAACATTGCAATTCCCACCAGCACCCTGATCATGAATGCTAATAATTGGATTTTTCTCCCCCATCTCTATGCAGGCACGGACAACAAGATACAATTTTTGAGCCATCTCAGCATCCCCACGTTGTACAGCATTGAAATCAAGCTCTTCATCATTCTAACCACTAACCATGCTCGAGGCTGCCCCACCTCCCATGCCAATACGATAAGCAGGGCCTCCAACCTTAACAACTAACATTCCAATGTCAGGATCTCCCTTGGTTATATAACTGTGGTCAATCTGTCCAATGCCTCCACTAAACATTATTGGTTTCAACCACTCCCGCCTTTCCCCATTAGGAAGTCTCATTCCAAAAGTCCTGCAGAAGCCTTGAATCAAAGGCTCTCCAAATTTATTGCCAAAGTCAGATGCACCATTACTAGAATCCAAGAGAATCTGCAAAGGTGATACTAGATTTGAAGGATAAGTAAAGGATGAATCCTCCCATTCAGCATAAGAACCTGGCATGTTGAGATTCCCAACACAATAACCAGCTGTAGCTGCCTGTACAAAAGAACCCCTTCCCGTGGCATGTGTATCCCTAATGCGACCTCCTGCACCTGTCTCTGCACCAGGATAAGGAGCAACCGCACATGGAAAATTATGAGTCTCTGCTGTAAATAAAATATCTAGGTCGTATGCTGTCAAGTTCAATGGAGATGATGACCCAGGCTGTGATGGTCGCAACTGCTTCACTGGGAAACCCCTGATTGCACTGGAGTTATCCTTAAATCCAATAACTGAATTATTTGGATTCATTTGTAAAGTACTTTTCACAATCTGCATTAGCGACTTATCCATGAGTTGCCCATCAATGATAATCTTTCCAGTAAAAAACCAATGCCTGCTATGTTCACTGTTGGATTGTGCAATATCAAACAATTCAACATTAGTTGGATCACGCTTCATATCCTCTCTGAAAAGTTTAGTATAGTATTGTATATCTTGGTCATCGAAAGCCAAACCCATTTCTTGATTAATTTCTTCTTATGCCTTTTGCCCCTTCTCCATGGCTGGTATAGAATAGACTTCTTCAGGAACCACATTGGTCTCAAAAGATGTTAGCTTCTTAAAGTAAATACATTCGGTCATTCTATCATGCACAATTGCTGCAAATTCATCAATTTGATAGTCTTCCAAATCACACTGGGTGTATAGTAAGTACCGCCTCGAACCTCTGTCAACCCACATGCACGGCAAATTGCAACAGCATTAGTACACCAGGCTGTGGTAAATGACAGCCTAGGGCCAACTTCTATTATAATAGTCCTCAAACCTTCCTCCCTCCTTTTCTCAAGAAAACTCAGTTTGCAATGCATCAGGCTCATATGTTTCTTGAAGAAGCCATTTAAGTACTGAAAGCTTTTGGCTTGAAAGTTCTGATTCTATTCCAATATTGAAACACTGCTCTGTTTGCAAAGCCGCTATCTGATCAGAGATTTTATCTTGAATATCCTTAAGAAGCTCAGCAGCTGCACTTTGTTGGATCAATGGAACCCGATAAAACTGAAGAATTATCAATGCAGGCTTCATAACCAAGCCAGACTGATCATCTACTGAACCACTGACACCCCCAGCAACCACAGCTTGGGGATTTGTTTGAGCATGGCACCTCAAAGGTAAGGATTTTATAGTGGAACCCTGTACTTGCCTTCTACTCCAAACTGTACCCCAAAGCAAATTACTTCTCTGCCAATGAGATTTCTTCGCTAAAAATAGACTTTGTCTGCATATACCCTAAAGCCATTAATAATGCAAAAAAAAAAAAAACCCAATAGCATTAAATTATTTAAAGATTAAATGTATCGCAGAAACAAGAACCATAGAATGCTGTTCAATTGGCCAACAAAAAACACAAAGGAAACTAAAATTTACAACCCACCCACACCAACAATAAAATTTTATTACAACCATATAATATTCAAAAGCTCCTAACAAAACCAAATGTGTATCATATGATGATATGGAATTCGGGCATTGTGTGAATTGAAATAAAAGGAGCAAAGCAAAACTGAAGGAATTCAGCAGCCCCAATTTCCCCAGCAGCAGCAGCAGCCATGTTCTTAAGAAGAGCCAAGTGAAAGGCAAAAGGCAATGGTATTACTCCTTAGCATGCACTCAGAAACTCTCCAAAATCTTCAAGAGAAAATATATATTGAGAATTTGAACTCATCAAAATCAGATATCGTTCACAATAATATTAAATATATAGAAAATTTAAGACCTGACTCTTTTTTTTTTTTTTTTATTTTACGGTCTTGATATAGAAACATAAATATACAATTTTTTAAGCAGGCCAACGCCGCAGAGAAAGACCACTAGACCCAAAACTCACAGAACAGTCACGCCCATACAAGATGTACATGAGCAAAACTTAGAGCATTTCAGCAGAATCGGGAAAACAAACCAGAGACAGTGAGGAGCTACGTTGAAGAACCGTCTTCTTCTGTGCGCCTTTTTGCTCTAGTTCAGAGCTTCAGTCTTCCAGGTGTAACTGGGATGAGAGAGTCATGCAAGATGATGAGGATGAAGACTGAATGGATATAGTAAAATTTCCATACATACCACCAACGAAAGATTCACAAAGAATACCAACGTAATTTTCTTTCGAGCTCAGCTAGAGGCACATTAAGAGTTTATCAGAAGTTATTAGCGAACAACTAAGTGACTAATGGCTCAAGAGCTTCTTGATATACTCACCCAAAATATACTACAAGCCTAATAGCTCAATTTCTTTTAGAATATACAAGGAAATTCGTAATAATGTTTGAGAGTCATGTTATAGTGTAAAGTGTATGATCAATTCCAATAAAGGAAGAAGATTTACCTGCTGTTGGACTTGATGAACAGGAGGGGAGTCCCAATTTGTGAGCAAATAAAACTTCGGAGGGAATGGAATCATGGGACGGAAATCGCCGCCATTATAGCCACCTCACGGCCTCACCTCCAACAACAAATGGCGTAGGAGAGTGGAGAGTGGAGGCGCCGTCGTCGTCGTGGTGCATGGAGAAAGAGGATAGACTAGAGAAGCGGAGGAGAGCTGAATGACTGAGCAGAGAGAGGTGAAAGTGGAAGTGAAGGGCTGAAAGTCATAAGTGAATGAGCCAAGGGTGAGACAGATAGGAGAGTGATGTCTGTTAAATAGTTATAGTGTTGAAACATTGTTATTTGAACTTGTTGTCATAGGGAAGTTAAACTTCTTGTTTTATATAGCTATCTCTTCTGCAAATCTATTTAAATCCACGAAGGACAACCAACAGTTTTGAAAAGAGAATTATGAATTTATTATCCACCCAGAATACAATCATTCCAAAGGTTAGCCATACGACATCAATAAAACCCAAAGCAGGCCGAGGAAGTAAAAAGATTGCAGCAATAGAAGGTGCAGAGGACACTAAAGTTAGTTTGAGCTGCACTGATAGCAGCCGGAGTGATGGTGATCTGGATGGAATTAATTAATGAGGAAGGTGGCAGTAGTATTATGCTTGACGAAGTCCTTTATTTGTTGAGTCGCAGATGGGATAGAATAAATGGAGCTCAGGTCCTCAAACTTTTACCAAGAGAAACTAAACTACAGGTATTATTAATCTTATACTATTGAGTAGTTAATTTCAAACGGCCCCTTTCCTTTTCCAGGGATGTGGGGATAGGCAGTCGTAGACTCAATATTTGGCATGTTGAGTGAGAACACCGATGGAAAGCCACAAAAACTATCATGTCTGCCTAGTTCTTATAGTTGCTCCACCGCTGGACCTCCCACCACTTGTCCTCATTTGTTGGGTCATTTCTTTTTCTATCCGTTAAGAAATGCCTTGTTGCCAACTTGGTTGAGTTGCTTCAGTTTCATAGTTATGTAACCTTATGTGTTGCCTGCAGAATTTGCGTCCATTTCTTGGACCTCTTGTGCGAAAATCTAGTGAAATGTACCGTAAATTATACAGTCATCAAGAGCTTGATGCAAAGCGAGAACCTTCAGGTATGCATCCATGAGGACACAGTTCCATTTATGTAATAATTTTAGGTGAAGTTGGTAGTGCTGAGGGATATTATTGAGACTTGTAACACAGATCCAGCACACAGGCATGTTAATGATTCCATCTTTATATATTATCTCTTTCTGATTTTCTTTATCTGTTGGTGCATCATGCTCTTGCATGTTCAGATGCTGCTGTTTTCTCTGCGAGTTGTCTGCCTTTTCATGAGTGTTCAATTTCTCTACACAGGTGAAAGATGAACTCTATGATCAGAGGAAAGCGGCTGTGAAGATAACCGGGGACAGCATGTGTTCGCTTTGCCATAAGAAGATAGGGACTAGTGTATTTGCAGTCTACCCCAATGGAAAAACTCTCTTGCACTTTGTCAGTTTCCGAGATTCTCAGAGCATGAAAGCTGTGGCCAAAGGGTCGTCACTGAGGAAGCGGATGTAGAAATGGGTACTGAAGGGTCTAGTCATATCAAGTGGGGTGGTCTCGTTGCTTTTTTGAACTTCTCTTCACGGTTAGTACCTGCTGGTTGGAGAATTACAATGATCATGCAATGCCGTACTTTGTTTTTCTGGAGATCAGAATGCGCTTATTTGCGCTTACTTTGAATTGAGGCTTGGTATGCTGAAGGCGTGGTATGTTCCTCATTCATTTTCTTCTGTGATGTAAATATTGGCTTCGGTTGTCGTATGCTCAAATCTTGATGTTCCTTGATGCTAGGTTCCGGCTAACATCCAGTCCTTTTTAGTCTGACATATCACACAATCACGGTAAGTCGGTAACCCCATCTAATATCTGCTTTATTTTACCGTGTATATGTAATTCTTTTTTGTTTTGAGTGAATATATATATATAGTCCTTCTAAATCTGCTCTTACCCAAGTCGTCATTGCAAACTCCATGCGTGGAAAGGGAATCTCCGTTCTGAACTATAGTCTTCTCATCGTTTGCTTTGTGTTCTATTTGCTGGCCATTTATGAGCACTCTACTCTCCCTTCGTTATCCTCATCGTTTAATGGGAGCGACGACTTGTGTGAATTAGATCACATTAAAACCCCCTTGTGCTTCCATCAACCTCGTGTTTCTGCTTCTTCTCTTTCCTGGAAGCTACACAAATGGTTTCATGAAGCACCATTGTTTAGAAGGATCAAAATTAAAAATTAAAAATACAAAATTGCCCCTAACAATAATTTCTACTGTCCCATATTTTTAAAAATAATACAAATTTTTATATTTTACTAAATTAAACATTAATTTTCTCAATTTTTACTAAAAAATGCACTTTGTTATATTTTTTAAAAATTATATATTTTTAAGCACAAACTTTAATTAAATATAAAAATTATATAATATTAATAAAACTTAGTATATTTTATAATTTATTGTATAAGTTGTATAAAATTTATATAAATCTAGAAAGTAAAAATAAAATTTAGGTAGTTTAAAATACTTTAAAGAAAGTTTATATGATTTATTTTAAATTTAGAAGAAATTTATGCCACTTAAAAAATGAATGTAATGTTAATAAACTTAAAATATTTAGATAAATATTAGGAAAAGATATAAAATGAATTTATTTTTATTTTTACAAAACATTTTAATTCATATTAGTGTTGATACTATAAATTTTGACTGAATTGTTGATAATATAAATTAAATCATTTGATGTTATATTAATTAATTGAATGATATATTGGTCATATGAATACAAAAATTTAAAAAAATAAAAACTAATGGAAAAGATATGATCATATCAAATGTGATTTATAGGTAGTTATAGTTTTAATTTTAATTATTCCTTTATTTTAAATGTAGTAAATAATGTAAAAGATTTAGTTATAGGAAAATTATTAATTTTAAATTTCTAGATCATTCTTTTTTTTTTATACAAACGGAAATAAAACAAAAGGATAAAAAAATACAAAAAAGAGGAAAACTAAGTGACACCCGCTTCAGAAAAGCAACCGTAGAGGGTCCATTATGGATGTGGTGTCCAAGAGCACTACCAAGTGCATTCTTTGCCATACAATCAACAGCTTCATTTGCATCTCTTTCGATAATTTCCAAATTGACATCCTAGTCCCGCTGGAGCATCATTTTTATCTCGCTAATCATCCTCCTTTCCACATGAAGATTCGATACCTCTTTCTGGAGGAGGCCAATAGTTTCCACTGAGTCTAAGGTCAGAGTAAGCTTCTTTACTCCATAATCCCATGCTCTTTTAAACTCCATTAAGTAGCCCCATAATTTCGCAGTAAGTCAATCCCCATGATCCAGACGCATAATAAAGCCTTCAAAAATAACTCCTCCATTCTTTAGGATGCCGCCACAAGCTGCGGTATCAGAAGTATAAGAGTAGGCACCGTCCACCATGACTCGTATACCGTCTGAAATATTCTCATAAGGAAGTCGTCTGTCGACTTCACATTTACCGTTTAGATTCACTCCACTCATTTTAGTGCTTGAGCTAAAAATACAATGGTGGATGGCTTTAGCTTGCGCGAATATTTGCCCGTATCTAGCCTCATTACCCCATGCATATACTCATTCCTTGCTCGCCAAATAAACCAGCAAATTATAATAAAGTTATGCTTCCAGTCTCTCTCCTCTCTCATTATCTTCCTTATCATATTTAGTTTAAACCATGCATGAATGTCAGAATCAAAGAAAGTTGAGTGAATGAGGGATGCACTATACTCTCCCAAAACAGCCTTGTCTTATGGCAGTATCGCAACATATGAAGGTCATCTTCCATAAAGTTACTGCACATCACAAGAACCATTTGGATGAAGGTCTATTCTCCATTTCCTGTAGTTAGTAAGAATGTGTCCTTGAAGGGTTACCTAGACGAAAATTTTGCTTCTCTGAGGGATTTTGAGTTTCCAAATAATCGGTTACAACATTTTCCATTTCTCCCTTATATCATTCAGACTCCTATAAGCTGAGTTAACTGTAAAGTCGCCACTTTTCTCCCACTTCCATCGAAATCATCATCCCCATTTCTATTTCTAACGTGTTACATCCCTTCTTGGACGCTCTTCCAAGAGTTCATGATTCCTCTCCAAGCACATGACCCAGGTTTCTTAGAATTAATAGTAGGCAGAAGGTCATCTCCACAATTGTACTTGCTTCGTATCACTCACCCAAAGGGCATCTTTTCTCTTCACAAGACCTCATCTCAGCTTCATCATATACGCCTTATTCTGCTGTTTTCTAGATCATTCCAAGTAACTACCATTTTAATAGTTCTTTATAATAAATACTATTTTCGTTTAGTCTTTTATTTTAAAAAAGTACATAAATAATATACGTTATTGTATCCCGGTTCTTTTTCTGCTCTATCCCGAAAAACGTTTAAGATGGGTCTGTCTCGTCATCCCAAATTCCCAATATGACTGGGATTGGGACGTGTTAATTGGAACATGCCCAGCTTGAACACCCTTGAGAGCGGATTTAAGTACAAACCAATTCATAAAATAATATTCACCCTGAAGGAGGAAAAAAAAATCATAAAGTAGTTTGTATGTTACTTGTTTGATTCAAAAATGTTTTTTAAACCTTACGCAATGAGCTAGCTTTCATAGCATTTGGAATTGAGTGCCTTGCTACACTGATACTAACAGTTAGCTAACATCCGAAGTAATGTCACCTCTGACTCTTAACATGAGATTCACCTTGTGGTTAGAAGAGAGGCCATTAATATAAGATGCATTATGTGGTTAGAACAGAGATGAGATAGTTGCATTTAAGCATTGGGATATGGCAAACAGAGCATGGTTTGTACTTAAATTTACAACATACAATATAAGGTCATAGGGTTATACACAAGGTGGCCTTGGAGGAGGACAAAAACAACTAGCATCTAAAGATGAGTGACTAATATTGCATTCATCAGCCTCAAACACCCTGCAAGTTATTGTTCAGGTTATGAAATTCTTCATAGTTCATTAGAGTAGAGACACTCGTCAACAAGCTGACGGAGGTTGGGATTCTCCAAGGCGGCAGCAACTCTTTCCTTGTCATTTAACTGCTTATTGACTGCGCCACAAAACCATATGCAGAATTATCAAATTGTTACATGTTGGCCAGTCGAAGGAATTCTAAGAAAAACTTTTCGAGGGTCCTTCTGATGTGATCATCAACATCAACAATTCTGCGTAACACTAACAAAGTGACGTCATTTTATCATCAGAAAATCATGTGCTAGTAATGGAATTGCCTCTTCCGTGTTCCAATTTGTTCATATAGGAGTCATCACTAACACGAATGGTGAAGAGTGAATAAAGACTCCATAACTTTAGTCATCCATAAATTAAATGTTGTTCAAGAAAAAAGTTCAGCTGCACCTGATTCTTCATCAGCATGAGATCCTGGAGATACTTTGATGTCCACCTACAAGGAGTGACTGGTTAGAGAATGTTAAAAGTAGCCTGATACAAGGCAGGCAGAACAATCATAACAAATGCAACAGAGCTGAATGAGATGAAGGGGTCTTTTACCGTAGATAATTGAAATTTACATAAGAAGAGAGAGCCTCTAGCTTGGGAGTGGGAGGAGAGGAGAGGAGACTTAAAAGCTAGTTCTAGAAAATTATAGTAAATTTTGAAGATGTTTTTTAAAAAAAAGTGCTGTGCAACAACAATGATATAAATGGAAATTTTTAAGCGTGTACGCCACCCAAACACGCTATAGAACTGATCATACAGAAAAACAATAGGTCATATCAGAGACGTCGTTACCAACCTTGGGAATGACAGAAAATATAATACATTGCACATAATCAGGTTAATTCCACCCCAGTTGGAAGGAAGTATTTAATGCCCTTTAATGTGAGCAAAATTCTATATACATCAGAGATTGAGTCCACGTGAAGTCAGGTTATATATGATAGAGCCGGTAATATAGGCAGTCCGGTGGGTTCGGGCCGGCCCGTCATGGGTTTTGAGTCCGGTGGTCCGGGCTCAAAATACCCATTTTAATATGGGTCATAATTTACCAAACCCAACCCATAACCGGTGAGTTGGTGGGTTGGGCGGCCGGCCCATATTTTTTTTCTTCTATTTTTTAATTTTTTTAAAAAATAATATAATGAAATTTTTTATCATAAGTCTAAAGTCCTAAATCATAAAAATACATTACAACATCATAAAGTTAAAAATTTAAACCCTAAACATCAATACCTCTACCGAACCAAAGCCAAAAACAGGGATCCCAAACAGTATCTTTCATTAAAGATAAAAATATCAACATCTAGAACGCATCAACAACAAAAGTAGAGGATTAAACTCAAAAAATGTTTGATCTCATAATTTTGTACTGTAAAATGAACCAAAGCAAGCTACAAACCAAATGAAAAAAAAAAGAGCAACTCAGAAAATACAAATGCCACAGAAGAATGAGGTATAATAAAACTTTATGCATCATAAATGGACCCAGATACTTCCTAAATTA
>JANTPZ010114710.1:0-11379 GCA_025593235.1 Vachellia pachyceras
GTAGACTTGTCGACTCCTTTTTCAAAAGCAAAAGGAACTCAATCTTTATTGTTTTTCCCAACACTTAATTAATCTTTATTGTTTTCTCACCTCTTTTAGATTTAGCCAGCATTACTTTTAGACTTCTACGCTTCACCATAACTAACACGCTTTGCCATAACTAACACAATTCGCCGATAAAATTGATAAGTAGTGATTAATTGCTTTTTAAGTAACTTATACTGTAAATTAGTAGTCTTATAAAAGTTTCTTATATTATACAAAGGAGGAAGTATTTCAAATAGAATTTTGGGAGGGTTATCATGATTTTATAATGAGAAACAACAATTTTTTGTTTGGAGTATTTATTGAATTAAATTCTTTCTTTTCACCCTCATCATTGAAAAGGAGTATTTATCAATGAAATCAATTATGAAAAATCACCTAGCCATTATTAAATGAGGGTATTTGTTTAAAAAAAAGTTACATTTGTAACATATTACAATCCTATTTTAATAGCTAAAATTATTTTAATTTTTAATTTTTTTAATATCTTATTATACTTATGATTTAAAACTATTATATTATTTATATATTATTAATGTAAATTATAATTATTTATTGTATGAAATCAATATGTAATTAGCTGCAATAACAAATCATAAATATCGATTATAAGTTTATAAAGTTTAAGCATAATTATATTTTTCCACTTATAAAATGATTATACGTAAAGGCAATCGTGATTGAATTCTTAAAGTTAATTTAATACTATTAGGCACACTTTCCAGTTTCCAGAGTATTCCCACAGCAACTATGCAACTTTCCTTCCTTTTGTTGTCTCTGCTTTTTTTTTTAATAAAAAACAAAACTTTAACAAACACGCACCGTTTACCATTTTTGCTTTTTCAACTTATAAAATCGAGTCAATTTATTCTTAAACACATACTTGTAATATTTAACATACAAGATACTTATATGTAATTGAATTACATACATACATTTTTCTGAAAGATGGTATCCACGACCTAGCTCTTGCCCATGGAGGAAGGGACTCACACCCACTAAAATGTGTTAATGCCATACTTAAATCTAGAACCTCATTTTAGATAATGCAAAAACAGTTATCCCATTAAAGTCTTTGTTGTTGGAAATAAAAAACCAAACCAAGAATATCGACTTTATTCTATCAAACACACTGAAGACCAAACATCACAACTAGTTATAAAAAAAAAAAAAAGGAATGTGGTTATCTGACCCATTGTAAGGCCTAGTTAATTAAGAATAACCTTTCCAAAAATGTTTTCAACATTTCTAATAACTTTTCCAAATTGTATGGCCTAGTTAATTAAGAAATTAAATAACGTTCTTATTTTACCCTATTAAGAGAGAGAGAGAGAGAGTGAGAGTGTGTGTGTGTGAATGAGAGATTGAAGAAGATAATAATTCATAGAAGAATTAATTAGAGATAAAATTGTATATTAATATATAAATTTAATGGATAACTGATATTTAAGACAAACAATATTCTCTCTAAATGTCCTATAAATACTATACGGCTTGGAATTAGTGTTATGGTATGACCAAATATAATAAAATATAATGAGTGATGCATTAAGCATCTTTCTTTTCTTTATTTTTCTAAAGATGTTTCCTTTTTTTCTTTTTCTGTTTTTTACAGCGACTGCCATATCCCAAGCATAACATCCTTTTTCTACCTTATCACTGTACGTAGCAACCTAATGAAGGACTAAAATCAATTTTTTTTTGCCAAAACTTAAATCATGTTTGGCTAATATATAAGTGTGTGCTTTATCCTAGAATCTTATGTCAACTTTCAATTTAATCCTTTAAATTGGAAAATTGTACTTTTAGTACTTTGATTTTAACATCATTAGTTTCATTTAGTAGAACATATTGAATTGATAAATTTAAATGATAATTTTATAATTAAATGTTGATAAAAACTTGATTTAATTTTGGAATATACAAATAATTATATTAAATAATTAAAATTGAAACATATTTTCATAGCATTTAATCACACAGTCATTGTTTAATTTAACTGGTCACTTTATAATTAAATGTTGTTAAAACATGATTTAATTTTACAATATAAAAATAATTATATTAAAGGATCAAAATTGAAACATATTTCATAAGTATTTATTTACATTATCATTATTTAAATTTGCTGAGTTGTCATCTTATGTTAAATGAAATTAGTAGCGTTAAGAATAAATCCTTAACGTTATACTTTTAAAACTTAATAAACTAAATTAAAATTTGATGTAAAATTAAAAAAAATCAAACGTGTACTCTGACCATCATGTTTTATTGTTTTTTTATGGGTAAATGCTCACAGCAATACATTTTAGGGAGAATGACAAGAAAGGAATATGGAGATTGTAAGATTCCAAGTTAGATATTTTTCATAAAATGAGATGGTAATTGTTTATCAAGAGTATGAAACAAACTTGATTTGTGCTTTTGCAATTTACAGCTTCTTTTTCTTTCATTCTACCTAAATTTTAAATATACTGAGAATAAAAAATTTGTGAAAAACTTGGTATAGCTAGGACTTGTAGTGTATATATATATGGATCGTATGACTTCTGGTAGAGTTTATATTTTACGTTGATTTGGTGAGTTTTACTTTCATTAATTGTTCTTTTTTTAATATTATATTTAGCTTTCTCAATGTGTTGATCTATTATTTTCTGCTTCTGAAATGATTTTCTTTCAAAACGAATATGGCCAAACTTCGAAACCTCCGATCTTTTCGAAAACCAATAAGACGTCTCTCTATGAAAGCGAGCACGGGTTATGGAATGCGCTTTCATTTCCTTCATCATTTGATGTCGTCAATTCGTTGAATAAGAGAATGAAACAGATAAAGTGTCAACTAGGGGAAAAAAGGCCTTCCATACTTGTTAGTGTCACAATCGATATAAAAGGTAATTTATTTTTGAAATAAATTTAATATTATCTTTCTACGTAAGTGGTAAGCATATTCAGTGTAGACACTTGAAAGTGATTAATTTTAAATAAAATAAATAATTTAAATTTCTTTGTACAATGTCTACGTGTTTGGTAAGCGATAGTGGTAGGTACGGCGTGTTCGTTAGAATTGCTCTTTTGGCGGTGTTGACTGCTGAGTAGAATATCATTCTGATCCTATTTATAAATTATTTTTTAATATGTTTCTTACACATCAAAGAAAACTTAAAACCAACTTTAAAATTTAATAACTTTTTAATTTTATCCCTATTAATGTTCACTATAACACAAATATGAGAGTAAAGTCAATCCATAATATTTGAAATAAAAGTCAATATATAATAAATGAACATGTTAATTAACATTGCACATTTACCTAAAAAATTTAATAAAGTGATTTATAAATATAATCAAATAAAATATTCTCCCTACTTTCTAAAAAAAAAGATGAGGAGTATTAAAAAGATGGCAGAAGAATAAGAAAGGAAAGTTCCACTTATCCACCAAAACGCGTGAAAAGGGATTTATATAAAGAGACCAAATAGAGTCGCCACTCTCGCTCATCACGAAGTTGAAGCAAATTATTGATAGGTTCAACTATGTTTCGCCTTCTCCTTTCGTCATTTTTGCTCTGCGGCATCGTACAACTGAATCAACCTGTCTTTGCCATTAAAAAGGTACTCCCTCCATCACCTTCTTCTTGTTTTTTTTAAATGGTTCGTCCCTTTTCATAATGTCCTCTTTATAAGCATAATATCTCGTTCGTATAATGAATTAATAGTATGATTATTCTTGCCGTATTCGTCAACCACCTTAATCAATTTCATTTTGCAGTCGTATATTGTATATTTGGGATCACATTCTCATGGTCCAAAACCTTCGTCTGCTGATATGGACTTTGCCCAAACCTCCCATTATGATTTGCTTGCCTCCGTCTTAGGAAGGTATGCATGCATGCATGCATGCATGTTTCATTTCTCGCTAACACTGTTTTTCTAATTAAGAGAAACAAGCAACCTCTAAAGTCTAAATCAAGTATTTTGAATGGTTTCATTAACTTTTCTCTTTCTTAGAATCCAACAATATTGTTTGCATTACTAATTTGAATGGTTGCGTGTGTGATTTGATAGCCATGAAAGGGCCGAAGAAGACATCATTTACTCCTATAAGAGACACATCAATGGCTTTTCTGCATTACTTGAAGATCATGAAGCAGCAGAGATCAGGAGTGAGGGACTCGATCTTACCCTTGTGTATATACCACCTCTTTCGGTCATAGTTTGTAATATTATATTTAGAGCCGGAAGAGGTAGTATCATAGATTTATGTAGATTTAATATTAAATGAGTGGAAAATGGTCGCAGGAAATCCAAGAGTAGTGTCAGTGTTCTTGAGCCAATCGCATAAGCTGCACACAACGAGATCATGGGGTTTTCTAGGACAAGAAAAAAATGGAAGAGTTAGAACTGACTCAGCCTGGGTGAAAGGAAGATTTGGTCAAAACGTGATTATCGGCAGTCTTGATACCGGTAACTATTTGCATATCTATCTACACACACATATATATCTACTTCACTAAGAGCTTGTTTGTCTTCTCTTTCTGAAACCTAGGTTTAGTTTCAAAACCTAGATTTTACCCCAAAATCTAGGTTTTGTCCAAGTACTCACATTTTTCAGAAAAACTATTTTGGATACAAAATCTCGGTTTGAAATCTAGGTTTTGAAAATGTTATTTTCTTATCAAATCACACCCTCTCTTCTAATAAATTTTCTTTTTCTTACTTTTTCTTTCATCTTTCGTACTTACTTTTTGCATCAAACTCCCCAAAAACTAATAACTTCCAAACCCAATTTTTTAAAACTTAGGTTTGGAAACCTAGGTTTTGCCTCAGAATTAAAAGCTATTCTTCAAAACCTATTCTCCAAAACCTAGGGTTTACCTCGGAATCCGTAAAAGTTACTCTCCAAGGGACTTCCAAACAAGCTCTTAACTATTTAAGTTTCTATAGATCTGCATGAAAATATTTGCAACAGAACTAGGAACTTTGACCGCAGAGTTGCTTTGCATAGGTGTTTGGCCAGAATCCAAAAGCTTTCGAGATCATGGGTATGGTCCCGTACCAAAGAAGTGGCGTGGAGGATCAAAATGCGAGCTTTATAGTTTGTCCGGCCCACGAAACAGAACTCTTTGCAACAGGTTTCATCCAAACTTAGAAATTTTTATAAATAAAATATGATCTGGAGGGTTGAGGTGAGAGCTGACTAGATGTGCATGTGCCTGAAATAGGAAGCTGATTGGAGCAAAAACATTTTATAAAGGGTATGAGATCAGACACGGGAGACTTGACCTTACAAGTGATGGTATAAGCGCTCGTGACATGGTGGGGCATGGGACCCACACTCTGTCGATCGCAGTCGGCAACTATGTACGAAACGTCAGCGTTTTGAACAACGGAAAAGGAACAGCCAAGGGAGGCTCTCCAAGAGCTCGTCTCGCAGTGTACAAGGTTTGCTGGGGTGATCACAGTACTGAAGAGTGCACTGATGAAGATATGATTTCTGCTTTTGATCAAGCCATCCATGACGGTGTTGATATTCTCTCCGTTTCCATTGGTAAGAGTGACGTGGCAAATGTGAGTGACATGTTGACAAATGGCATCACCATAGGATCCTTCCATGCTATTTCCAGGGGAATCACAGTTGTTGCCTCCGCCGGTAACGGCGGACCAGAACTTGAGACTGTCACCAATGTGGCGCCTTGGATCTTCACGGTTGCTTCTGGCTCCATAGATAGAGAATTCGGCACTATTATTACTCTTGGTAATGGCACAAGTCTTGCTTCAAACTCAACATCTCAGAGATTAATTCCTGTGGTCATTGCTGGCAATGCCAAACTTCCTAATGCAACATTTCAGGATGCGTAAGAATGGATTTCACAATTCATGTTGCTCTTTATTTGTTAATTAAAGTCTCAAATGTTCCTAAATTTGAATATTGCTGCAGTCAGCTTTGCAAAAGTGGAACACTTGACCCTACCAAAGTAAGGGGCCGCATATTAATATGCCAACGAGGAATTAGGAGCGCAAGTCCTGTGGAGAAGGGCCAAGAAGCGAAGCATGTAGGCGCATTGCAAATGATTTTACAAAATGATCAGGAATTGAACATAGATACAGTTGATGCTCAGGTTATTTATTCTTCCAATCTTCCTCATGGACCTAAGGATGACCACGCGATAGGCGATCCTTCGAATCAAAAGGCGAAAGGCAATCTTTCCTACAAAAAAAAGTAATTATTATACATCTCTATCGTCCGGCAATACATTTGGAATTGCTATGAAAATATTCAGTGACAGGGCTACAATTCTACACACGCACACGTGTATTGCAGGTACCCATTTGCATTCTTGAATAATGCAAAAACATTTATGCCAGTAATGCCAGCTCCAAGAGTTTCTACCTTCTCATCAAGAGGACCCAACTTGATTCTTCCCTCAATCCTCAAGGTTATCAATCCATTCTGACATTTACCAAATAACTTCCCCGGACATCAAGTATCGCAATTCATAACATTTTCCCCACTTTTTCAGCCGGATGTAACTGCACCAGGTCAAGATATAATTGCTGCAAATCCCACCAACTTCAATTCAGATGAAGGTCGCTTTGAGTATAATATTCGATCAGGAACATCCATGGCATGTCCTCATGTTGCCGGTATTGCCGGTCTTCTCAAAACTCGCCATCCAAATTGGAGTCCTGCAATGATCAAGTCAGCAATCATGACCACTGGTACGTATCACATATATACATTAGTATGTTTTCGTGTTTACAATATATTTTCTCTCATTTTCTCACAAGTATAAAAAACTATGTTGCTATAGCAAGCACACTGGATAACACCAACAGACCGATTAAGGATGAACAAGATGGTCGAGTAGCTACTCCGTTTCATTATGGCTCAGGCTATGTCAAACCCAACCTTGCAATTGACCCTGGACTTGTTTATGATCTTAGGGCTTCTGATTACCTCAACTTGTTATGCGCTTCTGGTTATGAGGAAAGAATAATTGAAGCCATTAATTATAATAAGCCATATAAATGTCCAGGGTCCTACAGACCAGAAGATTTTAACTACCCTTCTATCACAGTGCCTATTTTAAGTGTGAAACCTATCAATGTTACTCGTAAAGTAACAAATGTTGGGCCTCCAAGTACATATTCCGTAAGTGTCAAAGCCCCAAGAGGAGTTAAGGTTGTTGTTCTTCCAACGACTTTGACCTTTACGAGGACAAATCAAAAGGAGAGCTATAGGGTTATTTTTCAGGCAACAAATTCAGCCAAAATTTCAGAGCCTTCATTTGGAGAGTTGACTTGGATTGACGGGAAGCATAAAGTGAGGAGTCCTATAGTAATCCATCAATATGAGAAAATGGATACGTAGATTTACAATAAATTAGTGTGCTCAGATGCGTTTCAGTGTGTGGATGTACTAATCTTTGTGATATTACAATTTATACAAATTGGCGGATCTATTCTATAAGTCCTCTCGCAGCTTTCTCAACTTCATTTTTAATTTAGCAAATTGATTACATGGTTTCAGTCTTAAATCTTAGCTTTATAAAGTTATTCTTAGTCCTCATGTCTTCACACCGATAATTTCAAATGATTTTTTTTGTATTAATATGTTGTTAGTTTTTAAAAAAATTGACTTATATGTCATCATTTAATAATATTTTGTCAATATTTTAAATTTGGATCAAAAAGTCAATTTAAAAATTGAGAGATTGAAATTATGGCTGAATCTAACTTAATTGGTTGGATAACCGTATAAAAATATATGGTTATTAAAATTTGGCCCTTCTTTGCTAGTAAGTAAAGACTATGAGAGAGAGATCTCGCAAAATAAAAAAAAATAAAGTGAGACTCGTATAAATGAAATTCATTGAGTCATGCATCCATCATTTCTACATATATATGATATGACATCTTAAGAGAGGATTGATCAAAATCCATCAATCATTATATATAAACTAAATTAATGATAGGTCACATTATTAACATATATACATGTCATAAACTCCAATCAATATACGGAAATATAGCTTATTTTATAATTTATTTAAGGGTTAATTCAATTTTTTCTCCTTCAAATTTGTCTTTATTTTGATTTTATCCTATCAAGTTTCATGTTATTTAAAATGTTGGTCCATATAATCTAATAAAAATCTGAATCATTTTTCTTTTAAAGGATCAAAACAACTATATATAAAAAAAATTATTTAATACTCTACCATCGCAGAAAAAAGTCCATTAAGAGGCATTCTTATATAACAATTTTATAAAATCTGTTTAAACCAAACCACAAATCAGCATCGCTAATACAAACTCAACATCCTTTTACAACAACATCTTTCATTCATATCTAATCCACAATTATACTTCAAAAACAGTTTATATGAGATTGTCATCACAGCCCCGAGTACAATTGGCTTCGCAATTACTGCATTCTCAAGCTTAAGAGAGTATATAAGCATCTCAAAATCCATAATCAAATCAAATAACTACCATTCAAAATATGCAGAACACAACTCAAAAGGCCTATAATGAAAAATATATATTTTGTTTAGGGATAAGTATCATCCCAGTGAATGCAAAATGTTTAAGGTACTGTCATTTGTCAAAGCTGAGAATTTAACCTTAATTCATTACATTGTAAAAAAATTAGTATGTTTTGATAACAAATATACATCAATAAATGAGATATAAAATTTATTATGTGTTACCTTTACTATAATCTATTATAGTGAATATTAAATAGGGATGAAGTTAAAAAGTTCTTGAATTTTAAGATACAATTAAATGAGATATAAAATTTTACATAGTCTACATAAATCATGTTGGAAATGATTTATAATAAAAGGAAAACGCACACAATATTGTAATTTCTGCGCGCATGCATACTATATTTGGCCCAAAAATACTCGGCAAGAAAAAATTGGCCCCAAAGAAACTCATAATATTGGAAAGCAAGAGTTGACCATGGGAAGTTGCAATACAAATAAAAATAATAAAAGGAAAATGGCAAGTTCATACCTTTCTTTTTTTATAACTCATAAAATAATTTTTAGTATATAATTAGAGATTTTAAGAAATTTTAAGAAATCATTAAATTCATAAATTTTTTTAAGAAAATTACAGAAGAATGGTTGGAATTGCGAAAAGATGAGTTCATTGTGACTTATCAATTGAGGCGTCACGACTTGTCATTGGTAACCCAGTGACTTGTCATACTTTAATTTGTCAATTATAACCCTCTAACTTGTTATTAGTACCACGGCTTGACTTGATTTGACTTGTTATTAATATCACATTAATTTATTAATTGACAAGTCAAAATGGTAAACTCACCTATTCCCTTAAAACTTTATATCAATATGATTTCTTAGAATGTGATAGTGATTATTTGCCTTCCTTGAAATCCAATGTAATTCCCTGTTTTGCCCTCCTTCTGTGTTACCAGATAAATCTTAGGAAATGTGTGGCTCACGGATATGTAAACATATTACATAAAAATTGGTGTGAGTGTCAGAGTTAATAACGGAATTTCACTTCCATAGTGAACTTGCAGAGTTCCCTATCCCTTATGAAAGTACAATTTCCATAATTATTTTTATATAGAAATCAACTTTCATGGTCGCCATCAACCATAGTTTGATCTAGTAGAAGGGATTCACCTTTGCAATATGTTGAACCAAAAATCGTATATAATTGCCTTATATAAGAATGCACTTATGCCTGGCAAGAAAAAACTTTTAAATTTGGATGAGGTCCAGGCTGACACGTTTGTGTATGCATTCGTATTAATTGTATAGAATAAAAAAAACAATTAGGCTTGGTGGGCTTGATACGGGTTCCTATGTGAGCCTAATGAGGCTTGGGCTAAATATTATTAGTTTTGTGGTGTTCAGCTTCAATTTATCCATAACCCATGGGCCTGCAGTTTGGAAGGCCCAGCCTTATAGACTATGGTTTTTTCCTTGGGAGAATTACATTAAGGTCCCGCGCTAGCTAATTAATATCAGAAAGGTTCCAAGAGGTTGTTAATAGTAGCTGTTTTATTTGTCAATGGGATTCTTTGATTTATTATTAACAACCTCTTGAAACATTTCTGATATTAATTCTCTAGTGCGGGATTTTTTTTTTGGGGTGTTGGCAATGGAACTTTGATGCTCAATTAATTAGACTTGGATTAGCATTTTAGCTCTTTTTTTTTTTGCCAACAACATTTTAGCTAATTAACTCACACTGTGCGTCATATTTGTAATTTGCATTACTTCTTTGTGAATATTTATTTCCTTGATGATTGCTTTCAGTAAATTATAGCCATGCTTAAAAAAAATTAAGCTAGAATTGAGGGTAACAAATCTATTTTCATCGTATGTTCCACTTCAAAATTCCAACACCACTTTTTAATGGTTTTGAGTGAGATTTTTTTTTACCATAAACTCTATTTTGTTTGACGTCAAAAACTTTGACGACAAAATAACTCTTTTGAAATAAAATAAAATAAAATAGTGATGGGAAGGAATCGTCTCCCCAGTGACCCACACTACTACAAAAGGTATTTTTTACGCCCTATTTTTAACCCAATAGGTGCCCTTTCTCGGGGGTGTATATGTGAGGGAAGTAGAAAGTTACAGCCTATGGCGCCCAATATGATGAGAGGCGCCGTAGGGTTGTAGGGCGCCGTCTGACTTACGGCACCCTATAACACTATATAGGGCGCCATATGTTTTTTTTAAAAAAAAATTTACTTTTATTTTATTAACCCCACCTGATTCAGTTTACAGTTGCATTTTATACACCAGATCAAGTCCAAACATTAACACATATCAGGGTTATAATCAAAAGTCATTGTGGCGGAGAAACACAAAATTCATCAAAAGTTAGACGTATATATCTACCTAAGCCAAGTCCTTGTTGCAGCGAAATACAAAAGTCATTGTCATTTACTGAGCAAATATTATTGTACATTTGTAGCAGAGTAACACAATTCATCAATCTAATTAACCCTATACAAGTCGACATGAAGAGTTGAAACTATATATATTCACCTTGAAGAAATAAGCATTATCTACAAATCAAGAAGACGTTTGACTAACAAATCTCGTATCAAATCAATGTCACCAGCCATGTAAGCATCGTCATTATAAAAAACCTACAAATTTAAAAATAATTATTAGAACAATCCAAATTCATCAAACTAAACGACTAACTCATCAATATTTGATAGATTACGTATTACCTCTTCTAAATCTCTAATCAATCTGCTCTGAATGATACTATACATGTAACTGATGACATAATACCCGCACTCAGTATTGCCTGATTGTCGAGGGCACTA
>JANTPZ010114734.1:0-13932 GCA_025593235.1 Vachellia pachyceras
GTGTTATGGTGCCACTTGTCCTCTTGGCATTTCTTGCTGAAAATGGTGCCCTTTTACTTGTCCTCCAAGTCTGGTTGGCTGACTGGGCCCTGGCCCGGTCAGTTACTTGATCCGGTGACATGCATTTCCGTAAAGTAACCTGTACGCGGGTAACTACCTTTTTTTTTACTTTTCCGGAGGCTTTATCTCTCATGTGAAACCATTCCCTAGGCCTCCTTGCCTAGGTGGCATCATGTCCTAGCCCATAGCATCTCCGGGTTTCCCTCGTAACTCATTAGGATTCTTTGATTTGCGTGCAACACCGTAAAACGGGCTTCCGGCGGCCAATTTGACTTAAGGGCATGGAAAAATTCTATATTTTTCCATGATACCTCCAGCCCTTTTCCGTTCCTCAAAATACTTCCTGGATTTTTCGTAATTAATTTTCTAAGAAAATACTTTTCGGTCTTTTTGGGCACTGTTGTTCTTCGTACAACGAAATTGCCCCCACTGGATACCAAGTAATAATTTTATTAATTACTTTATGACCCAAATAATTTTTTCTTAGTTCGGGTCTCCGGCATTTGAGGACTCCTTCTACCTCAAATAATTATTTTTTGGTCATCCTTAACTCTGCAATCCTTTATTTACCACTTATTTACGAAAATGCCACTACCTTTTCTACTTTTGCCATAATTTCCAAAATGCCATCACTTTTTCTACTCTTTCTTAATTCCAACATTGCCCTTGGTTGACTTTGACATTTTTGGCCAAATTTGACTTTGTGGTTAACTTTCACTTTTTGGTCAACTTTGACTTTTTTGTTGACTTTTGACCAAATTACCAAAATGCCCTTATTATTTGATGACATTTCATGTCCTATATCTTTTTAATCAAAATGACCATTTTACTCTTGTCATTTAGCCAAATGACCTTTTTACCCTTGGGTCATTCTTACTTAAATCCTTAAGACTAGGAATCTAGTCAGTTATGATCTTTCTTGTCTAGAGGCATTTTCCTTTCCATATTTCCATATCCATGGGCATTAACTTAACCCATTACTATCGGTTTAGTCTTCATTTCCAATTACCGGAATATGCGGATATTACATTTTTCTTTGGGGAAAATATTAAAAAAGAGGAAGATCTAAATATTAGACTTGCTCGATCATATACTTTTTTGTTTTCAGCTTTCATGATTTGAAAGTTTTCCCCTTACGAGGCCCAAAATTTCTCTATTTATACCTATGAAAATTGTTCAACTTCGTTCTGAAACAAATGAAGGTATTTGTAGATCAATGTTTCTGGGCATGAGACAAGCGAACTTAGAATGGACATTATAGTTAGAAAACCAATGGTGGTTGAATCTAGTAGAAAGAACCAGTCTCTTATAACATTTGTGAGTTAAGGTTCGAATCCCTATTAGAAAAGACACCATATTTAATATTAGTAGGCGATATTGTAGCAAATCCGCTTGAAACATCTTTAATTTCTTCCCATCTCTTGTACAATTTACTTTTGAATATTATAGCAAGCCATTAAGGTTGTATTTGTGTGGGAGATGGAAGAAATTATTTTTTTGTCGGCATTTAATTTTTTAAAGATAGTATGTAAGGGAAAATTGAAATGAAGTTCCTCATTTATTTGTTTTTTTAGTTGAAAGCACAAGATATAATTTTATACACGCAAAACTTTTAACTAGATCCAATCCTTTCATCATTCTACTTTTCATTCAAAGGTTAGAATTTGAAACAATGAATCTTCCATCCATATAACTATATGACTAGATCATATTTTAATATTGTTAGGTCCAATTTGGAGTTACTTTCTCAAAAACATTTTGGAACAATAAATCATAAAAGACTCAACACATTTTACAATTCTTATTTTAAAGAACAAAGAATAAAGAAATCATTTCAATAAAAAAGAATAAAGAAATCATGAATAATAAAAAATAATGGAAGAAATAAAAATAAATATATTTGAAAATTACAATCAACAATTGGGCATGTGTCGGTAGTAGCCTCTATTCATTATTTTTTATGAATAAATTGATACTTGATTTATTCTAAATACTGTTACTAAGTATCTGAATAATCAACTCGTCTAATCCGCAATGTTACCCCACAATAAAGAGCACATGGGTCTGATTGTCACTATTTTCAACAATGAAAATATAGCCAAACCCATGTCACGTGACCCTCTAAATGACAGCCCATGAGCCAAACACACCTGCATATCAAAATCAAAGAGAATATATGAAGTTCACTTTTTTAAAAATTGAAATATTGCTTATGATATGGAGTAAATGTAAAATATATACCATGTAGTCAACCAAACCTAATGAGATAAGACTTTTGTTGTTATTGATGTTTGATTGTGGGGAAACTTATGGTAACGATCCAGCAATTAATTTGGGCATGGTTTCAATGTACATTCAATGCTTTTTTTCCTAAATAAAATTAAGTATATCCGTTGAATAATTAAGATGTGAAATAATGGAATGAGGCAAAATAAAAGAAAACAAAAAAATATTCATTCTTTTTTTGGTAAAAATATTTATTGTTCTTGTCCATATATATATATGAGAAAAAATAGAATGCATAGACAGAGTTCTTGTGAGTGATCCGCAACGATGAAGTTCATGAAGTTGGAATCACATAATGGAGGCAACAGTTCGGGGTTCACGGATTAGGCCTTCTTCATGACATGTCGGACTATCAATATGGTGTGAGGACATGTGATTTGATAAAGACCTCGTCGGAGAGCAGCACCACTATTGCAGTGTGTCAAAGAAAGATGACAATCCGTCGATATATATGGTGTTTATCGTAAAAGCCTTAATGATATTTAATATTTTCCTATCAAATTAAAGATATACCAAAAAGTATATTTTTTGTTCTTCTTATTGTTTATATATTTCTTGCATGGGTTTTGGCACACTGTAAAATTTACTTGAGTCACTATACTAATATGCAAGGAGTTGTTATTGATATATCAATTTCGAAATGTTGGTGCAGTTTTAGCTGCACATAGAATGGTTGAGATATAAAAAAAATGGAATGTGGCTAAATAGAAGGAAATAAGAAAAGAGATTTGTTGTTCTTTTTTTTATACAAGATTTGTTGTTCTTATCCATAAAGGTAGACAACAAAAAATGTAAATATTTCAAAATTAAGGACTTAAATTTAAATATTTGAAATTCTGGTAAAAAAATTTAATATGTTTATGTCATACCATAACTATTCATTATTTCTTATACATAGACATCCATTAGCAATCAATATAAAGAAAGTAAAAAATTAAATGCATGGGATGAAATTAAATTAGCTACCTTCTTAAATAAAAATATTCTAATTAGAAACACCAACTTCCAATATTATACTCTCTCTCTCTCTCTCTCTCTCTCTCATTCATGTCCCGCACTATTTGAATGCATGACCCTAGAACTACTCTACTTCTCTTGCATTCATGATTGCCTCTTGTAAGATTGTCAAATTCACGAGTTCAAACAAATTTGTCATAGGGATATAAACTTGGATCATGAGCTTGAACCATAAACTTGTAAGAGTTTACTTTTATCAATAACTAACTATTAAAAGTATATAATTAAAAATTAAAATCAGAAAAAAGTTATTTAAATATATTTTAAATCGAAATTATTGAAATTAAATACATCAATAGGATAATTTAACATACATAACCAAAAAATTTTAGTGAAATTCATATATAAAGTCACTAGTTATAACCTAATCTAAAAAAATTGGTAATAGTTTAAGAGTGAATATTCATGATTTTATAATGTAGAAACGTAAAAACAGTAAAGTCAGTGAGTGAACTTGTGAGTTTAATCGGGTTTGATACTAGTATAAATTTAAAAGTGAATAGATAAAATTTTATAAGATGGAAGCATAAAAAGGTAAAATCGAAAAGTCAACCCCCAAGTTTTACAACAATTGCGGAGAATAACCGTGATTAGCAATACAAATATATAGTCAAGAGTGTCAAATCAAATCCGTTTGCAGTTTCTTCGATTTCTTCCCACCTCTTGCCCCTTTACTTTTGGATATTGCAGAAGGCAACATGGTTGTATTGATGTGGGAGATGGACGAAATTATTTTATGGAGGCATTTATACACAGAGTACCAGTATTACTTGAGATTGATCTAATAGCGGCTACCAGTTATGTTTCCAGTTTTTCCCCACATGGGATTATTGGGATTCGTATCTTCTTTCTGCAAATGTAAATTTCAAGTTTATTTTCTCAAATAGTTTGTTTGAAGTATATCAGCTACTGGTTTACATTGACATTAAACAGTGGAAAGTAAATTTATAATTCATGTGAAATGCATTGGTTAGAAAAACATTCTTTCACTTTGTCTTCTCCTTGCCAGTTTTATGTATCTATTAATTTGTGCCTTTGCTAACTTAATGATTTACACATGCTAGACAATTACAATACCATCTGCTTCTTATGACTTGAAAAACATGCGCATGGCAACATATGTGGTTTAACTTCTTGTCCAAGGCTTTTCCAAAGACAGATGTTCCTTCAACCTTGAAGAAGCTTTTTGATGAGGTAGGCTGTATTTGGTCCTATCATCAATAGTGTTTTCTTCTCAAATAACTCCTAGGTGATTCAAAATTCCTCCCTTCGAGAATGTTGTATTGTCAAAATAGAGATATACTTATCACATTAGGATTGCAGTTTGATAATTGGGTTTTATGAATTGTAACTAGAGATTGAGCAATTAATAGAATCAATTAAACACTTATTTTTTATTTGAGAAAGCTTTTACAAATACCTTTAGAATCTTAGACTAACACATTCATTAAGAGCAATTATGAAAGGAAGTTATTTTAAGGTTATGAATTACAAGGGGGAGAAATAATCCTATACTCCAAAAATCTTCCTTGAGATCAAAGAATCAGTTGTCGTATTCTATAATTTTAGGAATTAGTTTTCAAAATTACCTTTTCATATTAAATCTTTGTGTGATTCAACTTAATTGAATGCATCTAGCCTATTGATTGGTTGAGATTTTTAAACTTATCCCCATGGGAAGGATGCTTTAATTTCTTCTCACTTTATTACTTGATGCGACCCGTGCACTTATGGAACGAACAATCACTCTTAAACTTGTGCTAGCAGCAAATAGAGTTCACTAACTGATTTTACGATTTTTAAGTTTCTACATTACAAAATTATAATAATTCGATCTTAAACTCGTACTAATTTTTTATATTAGAATATGACAAATGACTTTATATATGAATTTCACCAACATTTCTTGGTTGAGCTTGCTAAATTATAAATATTGACGTATTAAATTTTAATTATTTTGATTTAAAGTATATTTAAATCAATTTTTATAATTTTAATTTCTTATTATATACATTGAATAGCTATTTATTGATAAGTAAACTCTTACAAGTTTAGGGTTCCATCCATGTTTACGTATCTATGATGAGTTTGCTTAAACGAATTTGACAACCTTTCTAGAGGAATCATGAATGTGTGAGAAATAGAGAAATTCTAGGGTTATGCATTGAAATACGGTTCAAGACATGAATGGGGGAGAAAGTATAATTTTGGAGGTTGGTGTTTCTTATTAGGATATTTTTTATTTAAGAAGGTAGCTAATTTAATTTTATCCCTTCTATTTAATTATTTTACCTTCTTTATGTTGATTGCAAAAGGATGTCAATGTATAAGAAATAATTAGTCATGGTATGACATAATCAATTTAAATCCTTTACAAAACTTCAAATATTCAAATTTAGATCTTTAGTTTTAAATATGTACATTCTTTTTTGTTCTCTTCATATATGGATAAGTACAACAAATCTCCTTTCTTATTTCCTTCTATTTAGCCTCATTCCATTTTTCTACATCTCAACCATTCAATGTACATCTACAACTGCACCAACCCTTCTAAATTGTTGAATCGATAAGAGCTCCTTACATAATAGTATAGCGACTCACCTAAATTTCACTGTATGTACAAATGCATGTAAGAAATATATTAAATGTATCGTACTTTTTGGTATATAGTTGATTTGATTGGGAAACATCAAATATCATTGAGGCTTTTACGATAAGCACCATCTCGACAACGATGAATCTCCATTTGTCATGTTTCTCTGAAACACTGCAATAGTGGGGCTAGATCTTCGATCAGGCCTTTATCAAAGCGAATGTCCTCACACCAAAGCGATAGTCCGAGATGCCGTGGAGAAATCCTAATCCGAGAACCCAGAATAGTAGCCTCTTTTATGTGGTTCCAGCTTAATGATTGATTCATCATTGTGAATCATTCGCTTGAACTCGTTTACTGCCAAAAGTAAATCCAATTCGAATTTCATTTAGTTTTCCTATCCATTCCAACATTTCTTCCTGTTTCTAGTAAATTGCTAATCAAAGCTCTTAAGTAGAAAAATAGAATACTTGATAAATTCCTCTCAATGTTTTAAGGTATATCAATAGTTTTGATTAATATTTATAAAGAGAAACTACTAAATTGTATGATTTGATTTTATGGCCAATGTAATAATCATACTCAATTAACAAATAAACTAACTGAAAGCACAAGGGCCACCAATGTTGGACAAATGATGAAATAGTTATATTGGTGTATATGAAAATTGTTTTGGAAGGCCAACATTTAGCTGTATCCATTAATTGTTTCCTAATTCACTTAAAGGACAATGCCTAAGAAAGCATATTACTAGAAAAATACTCAGTAATATACCTTTGGTATATCGTTGATCTGATAGGCGAAATCAACATGCCACAGGACTCAAGGAAAAATTTATCCTCTTGATCCTCATCATTGTCACAAGTTTTGTATGACTTCGTCATGGTTAACTGTACAAAAGAAAGCAAATAAAAAAACAATAAATTGATTTTTGTTAAACCAAAACAAATAGAATATAAGAGATAACACAAACCCAACGTAAATATGTACAGCCAAATTGGCAAAAAATCAACTTAAAAAATATGTACAGCCAAATTGGCAAAAAATCAACTTAAACCATAAAAAAAATTGAAGGTCGAAACCGAATAAAAAGCTCATGGGAAAGGCTAAATGAGATCCCAACAACGTGAATAGGGTTGCTTATAGATCTTAACCATCACCACATAAAGATTTAACCAAAGTTTTCTGAATCAAATACGCATCACCAGTTCACCAACCACAAAACATTTCATACCAAATCTAAATAAAATTGAAATAGTTGATGAGTTTTATTTAAACAAAGCTCCATCATAACTCAGGATCTAAATGATTCACCAAATGCTCTTCAGTCTAGAAAATGATCGATCCTCCACCGACATCATCATCCACACACATAACAACAAGAAATGAACATACACCCCCTCAAAATTTCTGACTAGAAAACATCAAGACGAGAGTTGTCAAGATTCACATACCACGAATACTTGCTCTCTGAAAAGGAGAGAAAGGAAAGGGAACTTGGCCTTTGTAACACTGAAAACCCTTGTGCGGCGCGCGTAACATGAAAGAGAGGGATGGAGTAAGTTTAGGGTTAGGCCTCAAAGCAACAAATGTGGTGTGAGAGGAGGGGAGAGTGTAGATATAGGATTCTGCCTAAAAGCGGCGTGCGTTTTTTTTTTTGGGGGGGGGGGGGTGAGAGAGAGTAGGGTAAAGCCTTTTAAGGACTTCTATTTAAGTACGAGTAGCTTATTTAAATTTTCAATTATACAAGAATGCATCTAATTTTTTACACATTCTCGTTGAGAATGAGTTAATTCATGTCCTTGTGCAAGGAATTATGAGTAGTTATGGTATGGCATATAGTCAACAAAACTTTTAAATGTTTGACCAGAATTTCCGATTTAATAATTTCAATGGTTTCAAATACTTGCATTCTTTTTTATTCTCATATATATATATGGATAAGAACAATAAATTTCTTTTCATATTTTCTTTCATTTTGCCTCATTCCAACATTTTACATCTTAACTATTCAATGCACAGAATTTTATTTACAAAAAAAATAGCAGAGAATATACATTGGCGGTTCAGAGAGCTTGACTTGAGAGAGCTTTTACAAGTACTCTTAGAATCCTAGACTAGCATATTTATTTATTAAGGTCATCTATGAGAGGAGGCTTATATGAATGCTATGAAATATAAGGGGATGAATAATCCTAGGTCCCATCTTATACTTGACATCCATGAATAACTTGTTTATATTTTTATGTTTAAAAATAGTTTTCATCCACTCTTGATATTTGTATCACTCATTAGGCAAAAGTGTGATAATCATTGCTTGACCGGGTTTTAGAGCCAAATTCTTGTAGGAACTATACTCTACTTAATACTTATCACTTTATTACTTGGTGCTCCCCGTGCACTTGCAGTGCAAGCATTTACCATTCGAGTTTATGATCCAAGTTTATGCACCTATGATGATTTTTTTTTACTAAAATTCACGATTTTGACAACCTTACTGTAGGCAAATATAAAAGGAAGAGAAATAGAGTAATTTAAGGGTAATGCATTGAAATAGCGAGCGGGACATGAATGATAGAGAGTATAATTTAGAGGTTGGTATTTCTAATTACTATACTTTTTATTTATGAAGGCAGATAATTTAATTTTATCCCATGTATGTAATTTTTTACCTTCTTTAGGTTGATTGCGAATGGATGTTAATGTCTAAGAAATAATGAGTAGTTATGGTATGACAAAACAATTTTTAATTTTTTACCAGCATTTCAGATATTTAAATTTTATCTTTATTTTTAAATCTTTACATTCGTTTTTGTTCTCTACATATGGTTAAGAACAACAAATATCTTTTCTTATTTCCTTCTATTTAGCCTCATTCCATTTTTTTCACATCTCAACCATTCAATGTGCATCTAACACTGCACCAACATTTGTTAGTTATTATATCAGTAAGAATAGCTTGCATATTATTAGTATAGCGACTCACCTAAATTTTTTTGTGTCAAAACGCATGTAAGAAATACATGAAATAAAATTTAAACAAAAAATACACTCGTCAGCAAACATTCTTTTTGGTATATCGTTAATTTGATAGAGAATTATCAAATACAGTTGAGGCTTTTACGATAAGCACCATCTCGACGACAGTGAATCTCCATTTGTCATCTTTCACTGAAGCCCTGCAATAGTGGAGCTAGATCTTCGATGAGGCCTTTATCAAACTGCATATCCTCACACCAAATTGATAGTTTGAGATGCCATTGAGAAGACCTAATCTGAGAACCCCCAATTGTAGCCTCTGTTATGTGGTTCCAGCTTCATGATTGATTCAATGATTGTGAATCAATCGCTAGAACTCTTTTACTGTAAAAAGTAAATCCAACTCAAATTTCATATAATTTTCCAATTCTTTCCAAAAATTATTCCTGTTTCTTGTAAATTTCATTTAATTACAATGAAAACTCTCGTACCTGAGAAATTCCTGTCAATATCTACTAACTAAGCATTCCATTCAAAATATTTAAGGCTAATCAATAGTTTTGATCCTTATTTATAAAGAGACTCTACTAAATTCTTTGATTAAATTTCATTGTCAATGAAGTAATCATATTCAATTAAAAATAAACTGACTGAAAGCGAAAGGGCCACCAATGTTGGACAAACGAAGAAGTAGTTACAGTGGTGTGTATGAAAATAGTTTTAGAAGACCAACATTTAGCAGTATATATTAATTGTTTCGTACTTCACTTAAAAGACAAAGCCTAAGAAAGCATATTACCAGAAAAAATAATCATTAATATACCTTTGGTATATCGTTGATCTGATCGGCAAAATCAACTTACTGTAGAACTCAACGAGACATTTATCCTCTTGATCTTCATCAATGTCATAAGTTTTGTCAGATTTCATGGTTAACTGCACAAAAGGAAGCAAATAACAACACAAATTGATTTTTGTTAAATCAAAACAAATAGAATATAAGAGAAAATCTAAACAAAACATACAGATTTAGAACTGAATTAGCTAAAATTCAACTAAACACTTAAAAAATTGAACGCCAGAACTGAAATACGACCCTTAAAAAACTCAAGGGAAAGGAGAAATGACATCACAACAACATGAATAGGGATGCCTATAGATATTAACGATCACCACATGAAGATTTAACCACTTCTCCTTCGAATCATAATTGCATCGCTAGTTCACCAACCCGCAAAGCATTTCATACCCCATCTAAACAAAATTAAAATAGTTGATGAGTTTCATTTAAACACACCTCTCTCGTAACTCAGGATCTAAATGATTCACCAAACGTTCTTCATTCTAGAAAAGATCGATCCTCCACTGACATCATCATCCACACACTTAACTGGAAAAAAGAACATACACCCCCTCAAAATTTCTGAGTAGAAAACATCGAGAAGAGGGTTGTCAAGCCACAAATAGTTGCTCTCTGAAAAGGAGAGAAAGAAAAGGGACTTGGCTTTTGTAACACTGAAAACCCTTGTGCGGCGAGCGTAGCGTGAGGGAGAGGGATAGAGTAACTTTAGGGTTAGGCCTCAAAGCAACGAATGTGGTGAGAGAGGAGGGGAGAGTGTAAATATAGGATTCTGCCTAAAAGCGGCGTGCGTGGTATGTGTGAGAGAGTAATTTTTTGGTAAGGGCTTTTAAGGATATTTTTTTATTATATATGAGCAGCTAATTTTTTATCATAGAATTAATTCGTCATAATAAGGGATTGACATTGTGTTGTATTTCTAGTTTTACCATAAGATTTACCGCAAATAATGATCGAGTACAAAATTTTCCTATTCACTTATGCTTTTTTAAAATGCTCTAGCACGCAATGCAAGCACACAAAATGCTCAAGCACGTTGACTTAGCACTCAAGCACTGTGGGTTTCAAAACACATTACTTTTCAATACTTGCACAGAATGCTCGAGCAATCTTAAGAAGCATTGTCAGTACTCAAGCACTATGATTTAACACTCAAGTATTCAAATATTTTTCAAATACTTTCATCTGATACTCGAGCATTGAGTCATAGCATTGAACTTTTCTTTGAAATATTTATTGCAATACTCGAGCATTGAAGTGTAATGCTCGAGCACTTTTTCTCGGACAGCTTTACATCTGACAGCTTCACCTACGCTCTACCGAAACTTTCCTTATTTGTGTAATGACTTTTTGAATATTAACTGCTCTCATAAATGCTCATGTTTTGACTTAGCAACAGGGAATAGATCTTCTAAATACTTCTCCAGCATGGGCTCTCAACGAATAAACTCACAGACAACGTCTCTCTTCATGTCAGAGCCATATAATGCATAACATTATACAACCTCAGAAGTGTAACGGAAGCAAAACACTTTCTAACAGATTAATTTTCTCCAAACACTTGCTTCTTGTCAGGACACCAATGACTATTCTTTCTCTTACAACAAACAAATCTGTCAGAGCAAACCAAGTTTGAAAACAGAGCACAAGAGCCAAAGATGAATAGAAAATACAACTTTCCAACGGATATATTTTGTCAACATCTATAAATATGAGGATGCAACGATCAGAAAAAGGGATGAAGTATACAGAGTCACCGAACACAAAATAGAGAGTGTGGATTTGAGGAAATCTCACAACAACTTTAGGACTCTAATATTAAACTTCTCCATGAGCTTCAGTGTCAATATTAAACTATAGAGTGAAGCATTTCCCAAATGTAATCATCCCAAACTTTGAGAGTCGTTTAGGATAGACCTGAGTGAAATAGAGTGTAACCTTACATGTGGTAAGGGGGAGTGATTATAAATATTTCTCAAGTACCTATGTTATAAACTTGAGTGGGTTCATAAATGCCTGGAAACATTTATGGGGTTCTCAAGTACCCACTGTTACGAACTTGAAATAGCTTCGCAAGTGTTTGCAGAAAACTTGTGGTTGTAATGGTTTTCCAAGTACCCAGTTTAAACTTGAATGTTATAGTGGATTGAAAATCTCAGAGGAGTCTGAGGACTAGACGTAGGTCAGAGAGGGCTGAACTAAGATAAATTGTTGTGTGATCATCTTACCTTTATCCTCTCAAATTTCTAATTGTTTCATTCTTACTCAATCTGAATTCATACTCTGTTTTGATCAATTAGATTTGAATGTTTTGATTAACTAAGTTTTAATCGGAAACATTTTTGTGACACCCACTTCACCCCCTCTTGGGTGATAGCCATCCTAACATTTGGTATCAGAGCAGGTCTCTTGTTTAAAGGACTTAACCGTCTCAAGAATGATCCATGGCTAAAATTGGGTTGTATATGTTTTCGGATGATTTTGAATATACTATTCTACAGTTTTGAAAAGATATTGATTTTTCTATATTGATTTTTCTATTTGTGAAAGCTAGAATGATAAATTTTATAAAAGGATTTAATTATCATATATGGAATGATTTCAAAAATGTTTTTCATCCCAAACAGGGAAAGGATTGAACGGAAGAAGAAAATAAATTAAGGTCTTTGAACACTTGAGCAATGAAACTCCAATTTCGTGATTTTTATCAAAGTTAAAATCTTATTCAAGACATTTGAGATATTCTTGATTGTATTTATATTTCTAACAAATGTCTTGATGATGAAAGTGTTCGCAGTTCATCTGAATCTATAAGTTATATATATCCATTATTGATGAACAATTGGGAAGCTGTGGGTGAACAAGGAGCAATCGCAAAATACTTCCATGAGTTGGTCAACATAAAAGAACAAGAAGAGAGCAGATTCCAAAGAAGAGGTCCTTGCTATTAAAGATGATGAATCACTCTCAAAAGCTCAAGATGCATTTATAGTAAAAAGTTCTAATTCTTTTCGTTCTTGTTTTGAAAATGTTTTCCCCTTCAGAAGGTTGCATAAAACTGTTGTTTAAAAAAATGTTTTGTCTCCATTATTAAAAGAAGACATATCATTAATCAGAACTTACACAAGTTGATTTCATCACTATACCAACATAATTTTTAAAAAAATTGCTTTATTTAAACATCAGAGCATTGATATTTCTATATAATGTTGTGACCAAAAATGATTTTAAAAAAACAGACTTTGCTCCAGTGATGAAGATATATGGGATACTCCTGATTCTCTCTATACCTCTAACAATTGTGTTTGAGTGGAAATTGTTCATCAGAGCCTATAAGGAGGTAAAATTTACTGTTAGTAAAATCGCATTTGATAATTATATTCTTGGTTAATTTGTTGTTTACATTAAATTACTTAGAAATTAAATATTGGCTCCACGTAAAGATCGACCTAGGATAGTGATACTATATTGCATTTAGCTTAGTTTTTATTTGATTTCCTCTGCAACATGACTTATCAAATTGGCAACGATGCCAATTTAACAATACCTTGTTGTGCGGCTTTCAAATAAAAACTATGTTGATCTCTACATGGAATCTATATTTAATTCATAATTAATTTAATGTAAATAACAAATTAACCAAGAAAAATCAAATGCGATTGTACTAACTAATTAAACTAAATGAATACACTTAAATTCGATAGAAAGGAAGTCCTAAGTGATTAAATCCACTAGCCTTCCTTATTCAGTTTTAATACTAAGTTCTCCTTTTAACTAAGCATAATGACTAGTAAGAATCCTTACTAATCAATATTCCTAACAATTTAATTTAATATAAACCTAGACTCAATTAAAAATATTTTAGTACTTAGCTCATGTTAGATTTATAAAAGATCATTTTTACCTCCAATTAATTCCAAGAAACCTAGCAAATCAATTGATTTCAGAGTCACTATTCCAATATGCAAGGAGCTCATATTGATATAACAATATGAAAGTATATGTTTGGTTCTTTAAATTTATGTCGTGTTTCAATTTAGTCTCTTAAGTTTAAAAAGTACACTTTTAATCCTTTATTGTTAATGAAAAATGGTGATATAGCAAATTTAAATGATGATTATATAATTAAATGCTGATA
>JANTPZ010114735.1:0-17174 GCA_025593235.1 Vachellia pachyceras
TATGAAATTGATGTCTCTTGGCAGCCCAGAAAAGGCTTTGATCAAATCTAAAGAGACAAGTGATTCACCACAGTTTGAGTGTGCATAATGACATTCACATAATGACACAAATACTTTCTTACATCCAATACTCATAAAATTTTAAGGCCACTCACCATACCATCTTGTGTAATTAACTGGTAATCAGGGCACTGAGATTAATAAACAAGTCCCACTGGCAAGTTCTCAGAAGCATTGACATCGCGTGAAGTGTGGTAGAAAGTATTATTGGTCCTCTATAAGTCACCAAATTACGCTTCCCCACAACCCAAACATTACCCACTGCCCCAAAAACAGGATCTTTTGCCACAAAATAATTTTTGTGAATCAGATAGTAATTCCCAGGATGGTACAAGGCTCGCAGAAACCTCTTGAGCCAACTGGAATCTCCTTTTGACGCAGAGACCAAGTAGGCAAACGTGACTGGGTAGGATGCGTTGCTGGTTCTTGCTGAAATATTGAAGGAGCTCTTAATTAGAGGCATGGAGGTGGATATGGGCATGGTTAATCTAGTGGGAATATAAATAAAGAAACATAAACAGTAGTGATAATAGGATGAAGCAAAACATGAAAACTCGATTCACGATAGCATGCTTCATTCTTTATTGGCAAGATAAAATAATGCCTTCCACTGCCGCATCGTCTCCCATGAACACTAGACTCAGAGAGGCCGGTGACATTGACAGCCTTGGTACCGCTATCGGGGTCGAACTCGATCAGAAACTTGACAGATTCTCTATCGCCAAGGCTGCGAAACCCATTGGTCCTGAGCGCAGATTGGTGGACAAAGAGGTCCTCGTCGCCATCGTCAGGGGTTATAAAGCCGAAACCCTTCTGGTCACTAAACCACTTCACATTCCAGTCACTCATCACAGAACCAGCGGAAGACAGACAGAACCAAACAGAACCAAACCCAGAAATTTGAGAAACTCAACCCTAGCTAATTGGAAACAATGGCAAGAGCGATAATCCAAAACGGAAGAAAGAGCACTAAGAGAAAGGAAACACACCTGAATGAAGAAGGTGTGACTGAGGGCACGCGTAAAGAGAGTCAGAGAGGCCACAATGGAGGCTGGAAGACGAGCGAAGTAAAGGCATTGCCTGGAAAGACTAATGGAGAAGGTTATGGTTGGGGATTTTAGCAACACAGTCTCGCTCTCGCTCTCGCACCGATTAGCGTTAGGGATCGCTCTCGCCCTCGATTGGGTTAGGTTTGGCGATCTCAGATGGCGTCGTCAAAGCGAAATTTGGGAAGTGGTCGAGCGATCTCAGATGGCGTTGTCAAGGGGAAATTTGGGAAGTGGTTGAGCGATATTTCTCAAAGTGGCAAAGTGGCTATTCAGACAATTAGAACAAAGAGGGAAAGTGGTCAGCCCTCCAAAATTTAGTAAAGGAGGGAAATTGAAAAGGATTAAAATTGAATTAAGAGGAAAAGTATGCATACCCTCTAAAATTAAAAAAAAACAAAATATATTAACTCTTTTATCACTCTAAATTTTCATGCTCAAATGAAAATGAATAACTCAATATTACAGTAAAAATATTTCTCATTAATCTGAAAAATTAGATAGGAATATAATATTTCTTGCTAAATTCCTTGCTAATTAGGCATTTTAGAGAGGAATATCCACATTCCCCGCTAATTTGAAAAATTAGAGAGGAATTCAATATTCCTCGCTAATTGGGAATTTTAGAGAGGAATATCCAAGTCGTCGCTAATTTTCCTCTCTAATTTGGACATTAGAGAAGAATTTAATATTCCTCGCTAAATTCCTCGCTAATTGTGCTATTTAGAGAGGAATTTTAAAGTCGTCGCTAATTTTCCTCGCTAATTTGTGATTTTCTAGTAGTGATTATAATACATGAGAGTACAGTAACACATAATAAATGAAGGGTAGCAATGCATGTTGATGTGAAAAATTTAGTTATTTGACTTATAAATATGATTACATAAAATATTCCCTCTCTCCCCAGTGAATATGACATGAAGTGTAATTAACTAATATATTTATAATTTTTATGGACTAATTTTCATGACTTATAAATGGATATATAATCTAATCATAGACATGAGTATTTCAAAATGTACGTTGCAATTAGATAATTTATTTAATTTTTTAATATTCTATAAAAATTAACTAACTATTATATTAACTAATTTTGAGAGAAAACCACTAACTTTTTTCACACCCAGCCTTCACAATTTCTAGCTTAAAAGAGTCGTGTAACCATTTCGGTGCTGCTTACATAGTCACCATTTTGAATAATGATAGATAATACATTTTCAAAATAATTTACGATTTATGGTGTGAGATGAGTTTTATCCCGATTTACGTGAATGTACTTTTTTTAACACTTATATAAACATGCCTTTAATTTGTCTCCTCTTTCTTCTCATACCCCCTCAATTGTTTAGTGAGTTTCAGCTTCTTGAGCATGTATACTACCTCCAATCCTTAATATAAGAGCTGATATTGATATATTTATCATTGTTCTCTAAAATAATATATCCATCTGTTTTATAAATTAATATAAAAATGATTTATATTTAATATCATGAGAGTAGTTGGTGGGAATTTTTCTTACCCAAAAATACTATTTACGAGACATCATCAATGATAAAAATAACCCTTTTAATGCCCCATTTTGTAACTGAGAATTGGGGCCAGGGATTAGAATTGGAACTGGATTCCAAATTTTTGCGTGTTTGGTGCTGTAGAAGTGGGTTCCCAATGGAACCCAGTTCCATGAAAATTGTTGGAACCCACTTCCTTCCTCATTTATGCCTCTACCCTCAAAGCTCCACTGTCACCTCCTCGTCTTCTCCACCAGTCAACGACGATGAATGACTTCGGCGACCTCACCCCCAACTCCGACAGCCCGTCCCCCACCTGATATGACTCAGGCGACCTCATTCCCCTTCGTCCTTCTCTTCTTCGAAGCTCTCCTTGTTCTTCGATGACGACACTTTCCTTCTTCTCCGTCAATGTCAACGCTCTCTGCTTCGATGCTCTCTTTGTCCTTCTCTTCTTCTCTGTCGAAGGCTTCAAATTTGAGAGCGTCAATGAGTCCGGCTCTGTCAAATGCTTCAGATCTGAGAGAGCATCGATGTCTCCAACTCATCTTTCTCTTCTTCGTTGCTTCTTGATAACAGTGCTAGTAGTTGACAGCAGTGATGGTGGATAATGGCAGTGGCGACGGCGAAGGCGATAGACATGGATGATAGTGGTAGAACTTGGATGGCAGGGAGGAGCCTCTGAATCATTTGAAGCAGAGGGGTTGAGGAGAGAAGCTGAATCAAAGGTTCTACGGGTATATTAGTCTTTTCACACTATAAATATAAATATTAAATTAAAATAATACCCCCATTTCTTCCAGCATACCAAACATACTTTTAATCTCATTTCTACTTCTAGTTCCACTTCCAATTCTATCAAAATCAGTTCCGCGTACCAAATGGGCATAAGTGATATTCTATCAAAATGGTGTGATTAGATCATGGGAAAGCTACAGGCCATGTAGTGTCGCTTCGTACGGAATCATTCTTAGCAAAATATGCCTTCTCCAATGAAAAAGATACATAGCTAATTTTATTTTTAGCATCATAAGCTTGCCCAAATACACTTTTAACATAATACGCTTATTTAGAAAACATCTATAATCACTTAAAAAGGCACTTTTATGTATGTCAAGATAAAACTCCACTCACGTACTTATTTAAAACTCCATAAAATAATTTAAATTAGCTAATAGCGTTGGAGGTAATGTGGGAAGTCTCAAATTTGAGAAAGTTGAGCTTAATAATTATTTCTATGTTAAAGTCATTTTTAATATATTTTACCGAAATGAAGAAAAAAATTAAATATCGTTAAATTTATCTTAAAATTCAACAATTTCTAAACCTTATTCCTATTTAATTTATATTATATGCCATGAGAATAAAGTTTACACATTATAAAAGAAGGTAAGATTATTATGAAAAATTTAATAATATAATTTTATAATAAAGTAAATGGTCCAATAAATCAAACCATAATTTTTTTACTTAAGGTGTGGCGTTCTCAATTGCTCAATATCCGTTTGCTCTCTTCATGTTTTCGAGCTTTGTGCCATATTCTTTCCAAGTGTATCAGAGTCAGGATTAGATCTAGACTTGAGTGACGACGTGTTTGAAGCCTAAAATATAACCTTTTTTTTTTTGCCAAAACAAAATATAATCAAAGTATATGTACTAGAAATGTAGATAATCAGAATATTAAATTGAGGATTGTTTTAACTATTTCACCCAAGAAAGAAATTTTGTCTGTTTGTAAATGTGAACGCAAGTGTGAACAGATTGACCAATTATACCAAGGACAAGTTATTGTCAGTCTACTTGATCCCATTTAAATTAACTAGGGATACAAGCCAAGTTGGCCACTAACTTACATGAGTAATTAATTAACTAGGAAATATAAGCGCTGTCAGTTCCCATATCATTCCATGCACGTGTTGACTATCTACAGGATATATTATACTATATTTAATATAAGATATAATTGATTATTTAGATATTAAAGAAGCTACTCTTATGATTCTATTTATAAGTCACTTTCAGCATATTCCATATAGATCGAAGAAAACCGAAAACATCAGTAACCACGAGGTAAGATAAGTTTTATTTCGATTTACATAAATATGTTTTTTAATACTTATATACAAACATGCCTTTAATCTGTCTTCTCTTCCTTCTCATACTCCCTCAATTGTTCAGTGAGTTCTAGCTTTTTGAACATGTATATTACCTCAAATCCTTAGTATAAGAATCGATTGATTTTTTAGAGTAATTAAAAGCTTGTTTGGATGTGAGGTTGAAAATAGTTTTTACACATTTCGAGGTAAAACCTAGGTTTTGGAGAATAGATTTTGGAAAATAGCTTTTACAGATTCCAAGGCAAAACCTAGGTTTTGAAAAGTGATTTATGTTTGGAAAATTATTAGCTTTTACGGATTATGAGGCAAAAAGTGGGTAGGAAAGAGGAAAGTATGAAAGAGAAAGAAAGAAAAAGTAGAAAAGAGGAAAGAATAAAAAGTAGGAAAGAGAAAACCTAGGTTTCAAACTGAGGTTTTGTAACCAAAATAGCTTTTAGGAAAAAAATTTTGTTTGGACAAAACCTCGGTTTTGAGGTAAAACCTAGGTTTTAGAATTGGTTACTAAACAAGCCATAAGAAAGCTAATTAACTGATATATTTATTATTTTTCTCCAAAATAATTTTTCTAATTTATAAACTAACATACGATATCCTTATTATAAAAGCCAATTGATATTTCTGAAGAGATTAAATAAATAAATTAAACTAGTCAATTCACTTGATGATCCAAAAATACTCTTACATAAAATTTAATTGCAGATTAAATTTTTACACTACGAGGCTTTCTCATTGGCTCTATTGCCTTTTCCCTTCCTTCCTTCCTTCTCGCTAACACTACGGCACTCACACTACTACGTGGCTTAACTTTATTTTTTATGTCATTTTCTTACCCAGTTTCTTCTCAGATATAAATTTATCTTTTAAATAGTTTAATATAATTTTAAATAATCATGATTAAAATTTAGCAATATGAATGTTTCCTTTTATTGATTCTTTCTTCTTTATGGTTACTTATATAATTTGAATGTAAAGAAGGTGATGATTTTATTACAATCATCTATTTCTGTTTTGAAGCAGGTTCATTTCTTTTTTTTTTCCAATAAACTATCACATCTTTGTATAAGAATAATTTATTAAAAAAGTAAAAAATGATAATTGATATAAACTGTGTATATTAATTATTTGAATCATTGTGGTATCTCATTATATTAAAAGGAGTATTGATAAGGGTAGTTTGGGGGAAATGGATAAATGTAAGAGACAAAGTGGATAGTGATAGAATATGGAATAATGGTTTTTTTTACCTGAAGGAATAATGGATGATTACGATTTTTATATATTTAGGGTTCTTCTCATTATTAAAGAATATTTAGATTTAATGTTGATTGATTGTTATCTTTTATCATTAATTTTCATTTCCATTTATTTTTAAGTTTCTAGAATGTTTTGTCATTAATTTTTAGGGTTAGGTTGAGGTATATAAATAACACCTCAAATCATTTGCTTTGTACACTTTATGATTTGAATATTATAGAGTTTTTTTCCCATCTAAATTCTCTTTCCCCTCCTTCTTACAGTCTTCCTTTCTCTCTAGCCTCTCAATCTCTCTCATCCTCTTCTCTATTCTCCCTCTTCCCCCTTCTCCGTCCTAAGTCAATTATTAGAGTCCAGTTTCCACTTCCCTTATGCTAGCATAAACCGTTGTAAATAGCTCTCAAAATCTCCATAGACTTACAAATTCACATAAGTTAATCAATGTTTGTAACAGTTCCCTGTGAGGTTTTAAAAACTCCATAAAGTTACTGTGAATTCCTCACTCAAGTTATTTACTTATTTAGCAAGTGTAATCCCTATAGATTTTCACAGTTTTTTTATAATTAGCCTTGTTGGATAGGGTTTCACCTTTAAGGTGGGGGTAACTTGAGAAAATTTTTTAAGTTTCTAGAGCCACCTTGAAACCCTAAGAGGCTTGCTACTCAATTAGAGTTATGGGTTTTAAAGGACGCCCACGTATAAAGTGTCGAAGTAAGTATGAAACCCCACACTATATGTTCAACATCAATTGGGCTATGAAAGTTATCGATGATATGGAGATGGTGATTGTTAACATCAATACACCATTAGTCAACGATACTAGTATGAAAATGATAACTATGATAATTACAACTATAAACATGACAATCATGGTCAGTATGAATATGTCGATCAATATGATTATGCTATGCAACATCACTATGAACATCCTTAACATTGCCAATATAAATATGTTACTCACCATGACTACATCGGCAGCAGTCAGTACAACTTCTTCCCTCCTATAGTGGAAGCATATTACAAAATGGATAAGAACGTCACAAAGTCGAAGAAGAACAAACATCTTTTGTAAACATCTCAAATTTGATGATGAGCACCACAAGGCTGAAGCTCAACTATTCCTCCTAGAGTTAGATATCTTAATAACTTGTATTGTGCTGCTTCGTGATGAGTGGAAAATGGAACGAAATGAATCTCTACCAAGCAAGTCAACAATTGAAGAAAATTATTTTTAAAATTAGAAGATGTAACTGGAAATCCAATTGAGGTGTTGCTACAATGTGTATGAGGAACATATTCATGGTAATGGCATTACATCAACTATCCTACAAGCTCTAAGAGAAACTCCTATAATTAATGTTAATGATGATGATGTAATACCTCTCTTAGCTTACTTCATTTTACATTAGAGGCTAATTATGAACCACTTTAAGGTCTTCCAACGTTTAGAATTAGCTAACCCAGTGAAATTTTAAAACTTGATAATCATACTGTTCACAGGTACTGTTCACTTAGAAATTTCATATTTTTTGGCTAACTTTGAAAATTCATAACTAATTCTAGAAAAATAAAAATGGAGTGGTTTAAGTATTTAAATAAAGCTTATTAAATTTCCTACAGGAAAAAAAATCAATTTACCCAATTGCTTAACCAATTAATACAGTTTATTGCGTGAAGGACATTGTACATTTGATCATTTTTCCTATTTTCAGATTTTTCTTCTAACTTTGGACCATATTGACTTTTTGCACAAAACTCCAAATTTAGAAAACTTAGGATTATTTTAGATCTTGCTATGTGAACTATTAATTTGGAAAATTTTGGACCAATAATCTCGTTTGCTATATTCCACTATTACATCATGTTAGAGTCTTGACAAGGGTGTTGGACCTTTTATAACATTTCAACATGTTCAGTTTTAATTTGCCATGCCTAATTCCATTCAACATAATTCCTTATCATACTCAAAATATTTACATGTGACTATCCATATACCAAAATATGTAGAGGTTTATGGTACATTTATTCCAAAATCAACTTAATATCACATAAATGGCATAAATGATTTTCTCTTGCCACTTGAGAGCATATAAACCTCTTTATTCCTCCTTCAACTGTCTCTTGTCTTTAGTGGAACTTTGGCCCAGAGAATGTTAATTTTTTTGTGAGTGTGAGATTTCAAAGAAATCCCCATATAAAACCATTAACACAAACATTAATATGCATGATCATCATTCATTATCCAGCTAAACATGCATGAAAATTTTATGCTTTCATTTCTATAACACTTTGCAAATAGCCATAGCATATTGTAAGCACACCATAGCATCTTCAAACAACACATATTTAGAGTGCAACATAACACAAATAATAAACAACAATCAAGGACAATATTAATGTAAAATTAGTGACTTTGCTACCTTTGTTTTTTAGCTTTTCTCGTAACTTTGTTGGCTTTGTTCTTGCTCTTTGGAAACTTTCCTTTGCAATTTACATTCCTACACAAATCATAATGCATTTTGCATTAATAAAAAGCAATTACCATGTGTTAAAACAATAAGAACCTTACTAAAACCTCTCTTGAATTTTAAGGACCCTAAAACCCTTAGCTTTGCCAAAATTGATTGCAATACTTCCAAAATTGTTTTCTCACTTATACCCTACACACATTTTCATTCTAAAAGAATTGGAAGCATCAAATCATCAAAATCACACTCCTTCCCATTGAAACTGGTCTAGCCAAAATCAAGGACAAACTGCCAAAATTGATTTATACTCTTGCATAATCTTGCTTTTAAACCATTTCCTAACCATTATTTATCACAAAATCATTCATCCATGATCAACCCCAATTCATGCAGCACCTCCCCCTTAAGGTTTGAAATCCAAACATTTATACAAATACAAAACCAAGACCAACCAACCTCTAATAAGTTCCAAATCATGCATAGAGTTATTTTTTTTAACAACTATTTCATCTAAATCCCTCTCTTTATCACTTTCTCTCTCAAAAAACATATAGATCCAGCATCACATATACAACATTTCAAGCCAAAATAAGCTGATAAAATGGACGAGGGGTAGTAGAAATTTGAGAAGATTTATGTTTCAATCACAACTTCTTCCTTGATTTTTGGATGGATTTTCATTCTTTTTCGCTTGTTCTTGCTCTCACATCACTCTACTCCTCTTCTCCTTGTTGGCTGACCTTGGAGCTGAAAATGGAGTCTTCAAGAAGCTCTCAGACACTTTTAAACATTTTCCCATATGTTGGAGTAATTGTGGGACCCACTTGGACTGATAAAGTAACTCTACTATGATATATTCTACAACACGGTCATAATATCTCTTCTACTCTTATATCTTGAAATAAGAAGACTACATGTGTCTTAATATGGACCCTACAATTTACTTTATGCAAATAAAATTACTTAAACTTACCATAAACCTACTTTATAAGACCATAAATACTTTTTGGAAATTCCCTAATCACTTAATTGATTTAGAGTCATTAAAAAACCCCAAAATTCCCATGATAATTTCATGATTTTTTCCTCAAATGACTTTCTAGAATGTCTTTAATTAATATTTAAAGAAATTCCTAATTAGAGATTTTTTTGAGATTTTTCTTCCCTATCCAAGAAATTGTTGCTAACTTTCTCCCGGAAACTATTTTATCAATTACTGCAATTTCCAAACTATTTTCTCGAGTTTGAAACTAAGACATTTGGATATTTTAAATAATTATATTCAATTAATTATTTATTAAATATATAAATATTAAATAACATTTAAAATACCCGTAAGGTTATTCTTGTCATTCTGACCTGAATTATGCCTCAATTACTAATCAATGAATTTTTGTCTATCTTTTGGTGTCATGTGAAATTTTATGATATAATGGTCAAGCCTTGAATTTCAAAAATGACAATTTGGTCCTTAAATTTCTACCTTTTTCTAAATTGACTCTTTTTCCCTTTATTTCCTTTTCTTTTATTTGTTGGACCCTTAATCAATATGTAGTTACTCGTTTAACCTTTATATTCAATTATCATAATTCTGGATATTACGTATGACACTAACCTTGAGGTCATAAAGCCAATTGAAGTGTTACTCTCAACTCATTGGAGCCCTGCCATAACACTAATGTGACCGTGCTTGCACATGTCCCACAAGAGCCATAAGTAGACATTATTATAACTCAAGTGAGTGAGGATTCTGATCTTGCTATTATCAGAGATGAAGATTCTTGGAGCAAAGATCAACTTATTCAAGCTACATAAGTACAAGTGGCATTTCCTCAAATTGTGGCTATTAAGGATAAGCTTCATCATGTTGCACATCCACCTCATTTGAAAGATACATTCCCTATTATAATCTGTAACAATCAGAAAAAAAACCAGAGAGGACCAAAATTGAAAAACAAAAACAAAAGAAAAGTGTGGGAGGGCAAATCTGTCATTCACCCTCCACATACATGCCACACATGTGGCGAATCACTTAAACCCATTCCACCCTATGCTCTTATTCTCACATTCATTCCTCAGTTTTCCGTCGAGCAAAGGCAAGAGAGCGAAAGAGCAAGAGAGACCATGGAAGAGCCGTCATCGCCGGAGGAGAGTGCAAATATCTTGGATTCCAACTCAGGTAGGCTTCTTAAAAAATTTTCCCTCTTAGGATTTCTGATTTTGGGGGAAGGATTAGTGTTTTATAATTATTGAGAAATCAAATATAAGACCCAATAAGTTTACCACATGCAAAGATTGATATTTCCTCAAACTAAGGCAATATTTTCATGTGATGAAGTTTATGATTTGTGTTGTTTGAGGGATGGGATTTGGTTTTGACTTATGACCCTGTTTCGAAGAGAACCAACGGCAATTTTCTGAGCTCATGCATATCATGTTGATGCTGTGGGTGTTGATTATATTCTGGTGCTGAAAAAAAAGCAAGAAGAGAAATTCTGGTTAGTTAGCATGGTGCTGTTTCTGATTTGAGTCTCTAGGTTTAGGAGATGCAAAGCTATAGTTAATGATGTCCTCTGCCCCTGAAATTTTGTGAACATTTAGTGCACATCTTAAGCTTTAATATGGGACTTAGAACACATTATTTGGATGATTGGAGGGTAAATTATGAATTTTTCAAGTCTGTGTAGTAGAACTGGAAATTCTGGAGAGGCAGTGGTAATTTCGTGATTTTGATGAGTGAAGGAGAAAATTATGAGACTGACTACTATTTTTCCTTATAGAGGATGAAAAGAGCTTTAAATAGAGCTTTGAACCATTGCAATTGGAGTTTTTTAGATTAAGTTATGAATTTTTAAAGATTGATGAAGGAAGCTGAAATTTTTCTGAGTGTTTGATCTCTAGTCGTTTTGAGGCCAAATTTAATACTCAAGATTATGTAGCTAGTGGCACAATCCTAATGTCGATCTCAAAGGAGCTTTAGTGTCTCTAAGTAATTAGCTAGCAATTTAATTCAACAAAATAGAAGATGAAAAGATGGATTTATTTCTGTCAACAATTTGAATCCAAACCATTACCTATACTATTGTTTATTTTGTTTTCCTTATTACTCAAACTGTAATGCAGTAAGGCTAATACAAGAAAATGAATTGGTATCTAAGATGCTTCCCAAGAATCATAACTCCGCCCTCATTGCCTGACATTAATGCACATTCATCCTAAACACTTCATTGCAATATTGGGACCCAATATGAGTGAATTCAACCGAGACAATAACCAGCCACTTCCAAAAGTAATATTAATCAATACTATTCAGAGTTTGTCGCAACAATCAGCTTCTAACAGTTAATCAACCATAAAAAAACTGAATGTAGCTAGTCCTTAACAAGAAGATAATCTCTAGAAATTATATTGGCAAATTCACTTATAATATTGTAGCTATTTCCTGATATGTATTGATGTCAAATCTCATAGTCACAAGTATTTTAACATGCATTACAGAGCAAAATATATGCAATGAAGAAGAAGAGTGTTTATTAAACTCCCTATAAAACATTGCTCAGGCTTCATCATGACTCTTGGGAAGGCCTGGAGTGATCATCTAGACATGGGATCAAGAACGGCGGTGGCAACGAGGTTGACTCTGGAAAACACCATGACTAATTCCAAGCGCTGGAACTGAGAGGAGGAGATGAGATTCAAGGCAGCAGCAACGAACTTCCAGTAGATGACCTTCGGTAGAAGGAAAATGACGAGCTGGAACTGGTGTGGGAAATGGTAGACGAATGGGTGAGTGATCTGAGTGGATATGCGAGAGATTTAGTGCTGGAACCAGTAGAGATTAGCGCCGGTGAGGAGGAGCAAAAGGAAAGAGGTGATCGTTTCTTCACAGTGACAGAACCAGACTCTGCAGCTTGATGAGTTATCTCCAAAAGGTAAATGCTCGGTGGATAAGAGAATGGGTTCCTCCTTGGATGATGAAGTGATGGCACTCGTGAGGTGAGGTGATGGAGCTTGTAGGCGGTAACGAGGAAAACGAAGGAGAAAGGCGATCGTCTCTCTCAGTAGTAAAGCTTGGACATCAATCGTGGGGTATTCTACGCAGATGGGAGGAAGTTGCGGAAAAATCTCTGCAACTTGATTAGGTGTCGCTAGGAGATGAACATCCGCCAGATAATAGACTGAGCTTTGGATAAAAGGAAAACTCCTCTCCTCGACTAAAGCCTCTAACTAAGACTGTTGCTGCCAGCTGTTCCACTCCAACAGAATCAGTTGCATTACATTTTCTTTCCTTGTTGGGCTGATTTGTTCAGTTGGGCCTTCCACTACTTGTTACCTCATCAACCCCAAAACGCATTGTTTTCATCATGTCGTGCAATTTCAACAAAATCTGATGCAATCATAGTATTTAAGATAATAGGTATTTTTAGAAAATTCAAGGAGTGATTTAAGGGATGATGATGAATCTCAAAATTAACAACTAATTCCTTTAATTTCTCATTAATATGATTAACCTCCAATTTATACATTTATGCTAAAATAAGGTCTCTAAAGGTTTAAACTTGATATAATTAATCCCTATAAAATAGTGATTTATCAAATTCCCCCACACTCACTTTTTGCACTCCGTGCAAAATAATGGAATAAAATTGAGTCTCAAGTTGTCAAAGTGACACCGATCCAAACAATCCATGCTAATAAGCTCATTGCAAATTAATCAAGGGGAGTAGATGGCATGTGAGATTCCTTACAGGGAAAGTGTTTCACTCACTCTCATAAAGGGGTTATTTCTCTCAAAGCCATCTAATTTAGGTTTCACGATAAGCTTGTAACCACCCTACATCTCCACCACTCAAATGCCACAAGGTCTTATGAATCAAAGGGACTTAATGAGGGTTGTATTGTTGAAAAGGTTTAATGATGGAATGGATCAAAGTGTCAATGATTAATGAGCACATACATATATAGTCTTCCAATATTGTAATACTCACTGTCAAAAGCGCTTAGGTCATGTACCGAATTAATCCCAATATGTGAACACCAACCATTACATGTATCAAGCACGTATATCTTTCATTTATGCCCTCCTTATACCTTTCTGTATGTATTTTTCCTTATTTCATTTTTTTACTTCACGGCATCTTCTTTTGCATCCATCTTTCTTTTTTCTTTTTTCTTTTTTTCTCCTTTTTTTGTTTCCTTTTTATTTTCTTTTTCTCTCTTTGTTTTTTTTCAATATCTCTTTCTTTTCAACATTCAAGTGTCCAATAGGGAGTTCCAAGTTTTCAATACTGAACCCCATTAACAGAAAATTATGCTCAAGTACACAGCTTTAACAATCAAAGGTTCTACTAATTTTTAACACATGTCAAGCAAGCACTTGGTAGCTCAAAGTATCTAAAAGTCCCTTAATGGTCAAATATGCAATTCTCATTAATCAAGGTTAGAGTTTTAAAAGAACAAGTGAAAGGCTAAAGTGATTAAGCAAAGGGATTTAAGATGCATGGGTAGCTATTTAGGTAAAAGGGTTTTAAAATAAATGCCCTTATCATGTTCACAATTCTAAGAGCTAATGTGGTCTTGAATTAAGGGTTGAGACAAGTTCTAGGAAGTTGCTAAACTTGATGACATCACACTATTTAGGAATAAATTCATGCTCAAATTCCTCACATCTAGTTTACTCACTTCATCTTAACTCACCAAGATCAATTGCATAGATATTTAAGCATGGAATTTAAGCATGGAATTGTCCAGGCTTAGTGCTAAGTTTAATGAAACAAATTAGAGACACATTCTAGTTCCAAAACAGCCCAGCAATCAGCAAATTCTGATGTTAATGCGTTATCCCCAAAATAGTGCTAAATCAGCAAATAAAATCTCAGTAAATCAGCAATGCAAGCATCAAGATAATCCCTATTCTCCCCCACACTCAATCCTTGCATTGTCCCCAATGCAGGTTGAAGAAAATATGTCAATATGTAGGGTGTAATGATTTTTTTTGCATAGGTATTAAGCAGTATGGTTGCCAAAACAGCCAAGAACAGCACAAAAAAGTCCCCCCACACTTATTTTCAGCAATCAAGTGTAATTCATAATATTATTGGCACATTAATATAGTAAGGAAAGGAAAGGAAAGGGACAACCATATGTACTGATTCTTAGCAAAGTCTTAAAGCAAATGCTGAGATCCAAATTCCAGGTTGTAGAGTGGTCTCCTTATATACTCTATCGTCAAGTCCTCCAAAAAAGATAAAATTAGCAGTAGAATGCAACATAAAATCAAATATTCATACCAATTCAAGCAAATTAAGCTGGAATTCCCAATAGCTACACTCATGCATGGAGTCATAAGTTTGATGAGAGCTTCATTTGCAATGTTGTTTGGCTACCAGCTTGCTGTCCAGCATCATTCCCTTCATAAAGTCTTACAAAATCATCAATCAAGTGAGTCAATATGATTCAAATAGCTTAATCTCACACAATAGTGGCAGTAATTAATAGCAACACCAAAATACAAGTATTGGACTACTTGTAACAGAATTGAATCATTACAGAGACATTAAATGGTGTTGTTGAATTTTTTTTAAGATTCACTAGAAACACACAAACAAACAAATTAAAAATATATTGAAAACAAAACATTGTGACAGTAAAAAAGAAAAAAAATGGAAAGATACAACCTGAAATGCAGAGAATCAAGGAGGTGGGAGGCTCTTATGATACAGTTTCAGCAAGTGTCTATTGACCTTCAATTTCTTACCATTCTTTTCGTCCATAAACTCAATCATGCCAAAATCATGAACTCTAGTAACTGTATAGGGACCAACCCACCTTATCTGAAATTTTCCTCTCTTTAATTTGAATCTGGCAAAAAATAACAGCACCTGATCACCAACACTAAAGTGCTTCCTTAGAATTCCTTTATCATGTATGAGCTTGGTTTTCTCCTTGTAGATGTGGGAGTTTTCATAGGCTTCCAATCTGATTTCTTCCAGCTCTTGCAGCTGAAGTTTCCTCTCTATTGCAGCTGCCTCAAAATTCATATTACAGCTTTTAATAGCCTAATATGCTTTATGCTCAATTTCTACTGGTAGATGACAAGGTTGACCATAAATCAACCTAGAAGGAGACATTTCTATAGGTGTTTTGTAGGCTGCCCTATAGGCCCATAATGCATCATTTAGCCTTAAACTCCAATCTTTTCCTGATGGCTTTACTATCATCTCTAGAATCTGCTTCAGATCCCTATTAGAAACTTCAGTTTGGCCATTAGTTTATGGGTAATAGGGTGTTGACATGTTGTGGGTGACTCCATATTGGGCTAGCAACTTATCCACAAGCCTATTGCCAAAATGTGTACCCCGGTCACTTATAACGGCTCTAGGGATCCCAAATCTGGAAAAAATGTGTGTTTTCAAGAATTTGGAGACAGTGGCTGCATCACCCTTGCTGGTTGGAATAGCTTCTACCTATTTGGACACATAATCTACAGCTAGTAATATGTAATATGACCCAAAGGATGGTGGAAATGGCCCCATGAAATCAATCCCCCACACATCAACAATTTCACAAAAATAAAATGGGATGTTGTGGCATTTCATGCCTCTTAGTGTTGCCACCAAATCTTTGGCACTTGTCACATGTTTTACAAAACTCATAGGCATCCTTAAAAATTGTAAGCAAATAGAAATTAGAATCTAAACCTTTCTTGAGGTCTTTTTGGCACTAAAGTGACCACCACAAGCCCAACAGTGACAAGCTTCCAAAAACACCTTTTACCTCTTCATTTGGCACACATCTTCTTATAAGTTGATCGCTGCATATTCTCCAAAGGATTGGTGGATCCCATATGTAGTATTTGGACTCACTCTTGAGTTTCTGGGCCTAAAATTGAGAGAGGGAAGAAGGAATCATATCTGTTGCAAGGACATTAACCATATTGGCATACCAAGGATCCTGGACAGCCATGGCAAATAGAATTTCAGCTGGAAATTCATCACAGATTTGATCAGATTCAGAAACTCCCCTGGTTCCAGCTGGTAGTAGGCTCAAATGGTCTGCAACATGATTTGTTGCACCACTTCTATCCCTCACTTCTGTGTGGAACTCTTGCAGTAGCAAAATCCACCTCAAGAGCCTTGGTTTTGTGTGCATTTTTCTGAAAAGATACTTGATAGTAGCATGGTCAGTGTATATTATGACTTTGGAATTAATGAGATCGGGTCTAAATTTGTGTAATACAAATACAATAGCATAGAGCTCTTTTTCAGTGGTAGTATAATTTGTTTGAGCTCTATCTAATGTTTTAGATGCATATGCAACCACTTTGGGTAGCCCATCTATTTTTTGACCTAGCATAACACCAACTAAATTATGGGATGCATCACAAGCTATTCAAAGTCAAAATTCCAATTTGGTGCAGTTAGTATAGGAGGTGATACAAGTATGCTCTTAAGTGTGTCAAATGATTTTTTACATGCATCATCAAATACAAATTCAATATCCTTTTGCAAGAGCCTAGAAAGGGGTGAGGCTACCTTACTAAAATCCTTAACAAACCTCCTATAAAAACCACAGTGACCAAGAAAAGATCTAAGTTCCTTGATTGATGTAGGATATGGGAGTGATGATATAACTTCTATTTTGGCCTTATCTACTTCAGTTCCATTTTTAGACACCAAATGCCCTAACACTATGCTTTTATCTACCATGAAATGGCATTTT
>JANTPZ010114743.1:0-17665 GCA_025593235.1 Vachellia pachyceras
AAAGTAATGGTCGAGAATAGGAGGATGACGTCATCCATACCTCATCCTTGACCGAGATATCACGTGACAAAAGGGACGTGATGTGGTTGCATAAAAGGTTACGTCGTGTTAAGGATCTCCGTATGATTTGGGTAGTCGTAATGTTTTGCTAGAGACCGCTTGCGACTTGTGGGCTTATGGTGAGATTAGCCCACTGCCAGCTTTATATGGGCCTACAGGGTCGCACGCAAGAACAGCCCAACATAAGCTTTATTTCTAGGGTTTATTCAAATTTTAAATATATGTGTATATATTTTGACCCAAAAAAATATATGTTTAAATTCGAAATTGCACAATATTATGTAAATAAAATTTGTGTGTGTTAGTTTAATTTATTTGATAAATTAAATAACTAGCATCAATTTAATTTATAAAGATAAATTAAATCTGTTGGCTCATTGTTTGGATTAATTATATGGATATGATTTGATTATATCAATTTAATCCAAATTAAGATTGCAAAAATTTGAATTTCACATTTTGAATTTTGAAATTTCGAATTTCAAGATTAGATCTAGAATATCTTTTGAAATCCGAATTTCAAGATTAGATCTAGAATATCTTTTGAAATCCAAATTTCAAGATTAGATCTAGAATATCTTTTGAATTCCGAATTTCAAGATTAGATCTAGAATATCGTTTGAAATCCGAATTTCAAGATTAGATCAAGAATATCCTTTTGAAATTAAAATTTGAATTCTTCAAGATTAATAAAAAGATTAATCCTTGATTATGATGCACTCTATGAGCTTTATAAATATAAGTGCTTGAGAACAGAAGAGGCATCCCATTCTGAATTTGAATTCGCTCTTGAGCCATGAAACCCTATAGAGAGAGTGAAACAAAGAGGCGCTAGCGCGCTGCTATTGTTGGAGACTGTTCGCGTGGATACCGGTAGAGGGAGGCAATTGAAAGAACATCGGCTCCTCTTGATCGGAAGCAAGAGCGCGGAAGGTTGTGGAATTTGAAGAGATCCAGACGCAAAGGAAGGGACAATATCGAAATGTAGAAGGTACGCCTTCATCACCTCGATCTAAACGCCTTTGACAGATCCGTATTTGGAATTAGAAATTTTTAAATTCTGCTGCTTGTACATTCTAATCCCAATAGTGGTATCAGAGCCAGGTCAATTGTGCGTTTAGATTGAGTTTGTGTGACTGACATGTGATGTATGCTTTCTTGATTTCACATGTGCATTATGACTAAGAATATGATGAAGCATGTATGTTGTAAGCATGTATGAATGATGTATGTGATACATAACATATGATTTTTTTAATTCTGTATATGATACATGATGTATGTGTTTTCGAATATGTTCGTATAAAGGGGTATATGTTCGTATACATATGATGTATACACAAGGGCGGTTTTCAAAACATTCGTATATCATGTGAATCTGGAATACATATGATGTACAGTTTTGGTCACGGGTTTATGCTCTATTAAATCCAGAAGAGTTCTCCACAATAAAGAAACTAGATTTAAAATTTAGCTGGAATTTGGAATACATATGATGTACCGCCACGGGGTCGTTGCCCCTCGACCCCGTATTCGTAGTGCGATATAATCTGAACACAATAAGAATCATTTGTATTGTATAAAATTTGCTTATTGTGATTTGATATTGAATGATTGAATGGGTATGGTGAAACAACATGGTTTTACTTTTACAAGGGGTTGTAAAATTTAAATATGGCCTGCGTGTCGTGCCTTCCTCTAAAGATTCATGATGTACATTCTTTTCTCATTTCACTCCCTTCGTATGTTCAAACGAGGTTTCTTTCAATGTAATCTTTTAATATTTTCTAGAATTCCTCTCATTGGCTTGGGAGGATTTAGGTTAGGACAGCCATGTACTGAAGGTTATACTTCCATTGCTGGGAATGGTAAATGTCCTATTTATCATGATGACATTTTTTATGCAGATAGTGATCTACATCTTGATCATTACCTTTTAAATTTAGAACATCCCACAAGTGGAAATATCTATAACATAACAGCAAAGAGGATTAAATCAAACAATTTAAATTAACCTACTTATGGCATTGTCGTCTAGGCCACATAAATGAGAAACTCATTTCAAAATTCCACCAAAATGGATTTCTTAACTCGTTTGACTTTCAAACAATCAACACATGTGAATCTTGTTTATTGGGAAAGATGATTATGGCACCTTTTACTGGGCACAGTGAAAGGGCCACTGATTTATTGGGCCTCATATATACAGATGCGTGTGGACCACTAAACACACCTGCCAGAGGAGGTTACATGTACTTCATTACTTTTATAGATTATTTCAGTAGATATAGCTATGTTTATCTAATGAAACATAAATCTGAATCTTTCGAAATGTTCAAAATATTCCAAAATGAAGTGCAAAACCAACTTGACAAGATAATTAAGAGCCTTCAATCTGATTGAGGAGGCGAATATTTGAGCCAAGAGTTTGTTGACCATCTTAGGAGTTGTGGGATAATCTCACAACTCACTCCTCCAGGAACCCCACAATGGAATGGAGTTTCTGAAAGGAGGAATCGAACTCTATTAGATATGGTTTGATATATGATAAGTTAAACAGATCTTCCGCCTTCCTTTTGGGGCCATGCACTGGAAACAGCAGCGTCCACACTAAATCGTGTTCTATCTAAGGCAGTTGAAAAGACACCATATGAGATATGGACTGGAAAGAAACCGAGCTTGTCTTTTCTCAAGATTTGAGGATGTGAGGTCTATGTTAAACAGTAGGCCTCCAATAAATTATCAAATAGATCTTCCAAATGCCTTTTTGTGGGGTATCCCAAGGAAACAAAGGGATACTATGTCTATAATGCCACCGAACACAAAGTATTTGTTGTTCAAAATGGTGTCTTTTTAGAAAGAGAGTTCATCTCTAAAAGAACCAGTGGGATCAAGTTGCATCTCAAAGAAGTTCGAGAATCTCAAGACCCCCACAGAATCACAGATGGAAGACAAAGAAGACTCACAAAATGTTGTTGAGCCTCTTCAAGCAACACAAAGCCAACGGAGGTTTGATAGATTATGAAAACCACCTCAGAGATATGGATTTCTGGTTATTGGGAGTCATGATGTATTGCTCATTGAACACAATGAGCCAACCACCTATCAAGAGGCCGTAGTAGGACCAAACTCTGACAAGTGGCTAGATGCCATGAAGTCTGAAATGCAATCCTTGTATGATAATCAGGTATGAACCTTGATTGACCCACCTGAAGGTGTAAAAACCATTGGATGCAAATGGATTTTTAAAGAGAAAACCGACATGGATGGCAATTTCAGTATCTTCAAGGCAAGACTGGTTAAAAAAGGATTCACACAAACTCATGGTGTTGACTATGATGAAACCTTTTCCCCAGTAGCGATGGCCAAGTCAATTAGAATCCTTCTTGCGATTGCAACATATTATGACTATGAAATATAGCAGATGGATGTCAAGACAGCTTTCCTTAATGGAAAGCTACTTGAGGATGTGTACATGACATAACCTGAAGGTTTTATGCTTTCAAAGGACTCTGGTAAGGTATGCAAGCTTCAACGGTCCATTTATGGATTGAAGCAGGCATCACAGAGTTGGAATCATCATTTTGATGAAGTTGTCAAAGAGTTTGGCTTCATTCAAAACATGGATGAACCTTGTGTTTACAAGAAAGTCAGTAGGAGCACAGTTATATTCCTGGTGCTTTATGTTGATGACATCCTACTCATTGGAAATGACATTCCTACCTTGCAGAGTGTCAAGTCTTGGTTAGGACAATCCTTTTCAATGAAAGACTTGGGCCAAGCCACTTACATCCTAGGGATTAAGATCTATAGAGATAGATACAAGAGGCTTATATGCTTAAGTCATAGTACATATATAGACAAAATACTGCATAGGTTCAGTATGCAAGATTCGAAGAGAGGGTACATACCAATGTCTCATGGCTTCCTTCTCTCAAAGGATCTATGTCCAAAAACACCGGATCAGAGAGATCAAATGAGTAAGATTCCATATGCCTCGGCTATTGGATCTACTATGTATGCCATGTTATGTACTCGATTGGATGTCTCATTCGCCTTGAGTATGACTAGTAGGTACTAGCAAGATCCAGGAGAGGGTTATTGGACTGCTGACAAGAATATCCTTAAGTACTTGAGAAGGACTAAGGATTTATTCTTGGTATACGGTGGTTTGGATGATGAGCTCTGTGTAACTGGTTACATAGATGAAAGTTTCCAAACTGATTAAGATGACTCTAGATCATAGCCAGAATTTGTATTCCTGTTGAATGAAGGCGTAGTAAGCTGGAAGAGCTCTAAGCAAAGTACAACAGTTGATTCTGCAATGGAAGCTGAGTATATAGCAGCATCAGATGCAGCAAAAGAAGCCGTTTGGATTAGAAAGTTCATTACGAAACTCAGGCATCTCAAATTCGATAGATTTGTTCTACGATAATAGCAGTGCTATTACTCATACCAAGGAGCCCAGGTCACATCAAAGGACTAAACATATACTCAGGCGTTTTCACCTTATAAGAGAAATTAATGATAGAGGTGACATCAAAATATGTAAAGTTCCTGGGGAATATAATGTCGCTGATCCTCTTACCAAGCCGCTTGCACAAGCAAAACATGAGGATCATGTTAGGACAATGGGAATTAGATTAATTAATGATTGTACCTAGTGCAAGTGGGAGGATGTTGGAAATTGTGCCCTAGGGCCAATCATTGTACTTCACACATTATTTATTTTAATGAATTTTCTCCATTTAATCATCATAAACTTTACGTGTTTATTATGATAATTGCATTCATGGGAAAATTATGAATATTGTCCTAAACGTCCCTGGTCAGTTATCTATGTGGGAACAAAGATAACGCAAGACCAGTATGACTTTGATAAGGTATGGATATACAAGTCAAAGTCATAGGCACTTGTAAGAGTACAAGGTGCTAGACCGACCCGCTGTGAGAAAGCTACATGGATTAAGTCATTAGCTTATCTCATATGTGATCACATCACAATGCCCTTTGACCTGAGATCACCATGGATTCCTACATGAGAGTCGCTAAGCTTTGACCTAGTTAAAAGTCACCTTTGACCGGGTGATGACAAAGGCTATGATTGGGCTTAGGGGTTTTCATGTGGAGGAATGTGAGTGATCAAGATGGTATTTATCCCTCACATTAGTTGAGAGATATTACTGGGCCCCTCGATGATTGAGTCTGAGAAATGTATGGCCATGCTGTAACAAAAAGGGGTTTTCGTTTCTTTGATCAGACCACTCAGGGATCGAGAAAGTAATGGTCAAGAATAGGAGGATGACGTCATCCATACCACATCCTTGACCGAGATATCACGTGACAAAAGGGACGTGATGTGGTTGCATAAAAGGTTACGTCGTGTTAACGATCTCCGTATGATTTGGGTAGTCGTAATGTCTTGCTAGAGACCACTTGCGACTTGTGGGCTTATGGTGAGATTAGCCCACTGCCAGCTTTATATGGGCCTACAGGGTCGCACGCAAGAACAGCCCAACATAAACTTTATTTCTAGGGTTTATTCGAATTTTAAATATATGTGTATATATGTTTAAATTAGAAATTGCACAATATTATGTAAATAAATTTGTGTGTGTTAGTTTAATTTATTTGATAAATTAAATAACTAGCATCAATTTAATTTATAAAGATAAATTAAATCTGTTGGCTTATTGTTTGGATTAATTAAATGGATATGATTTGATCAGATCAATTTAATCCAAATTAAGATTGCAAAAATTCGAATTTCACATTTTGAATTTCAAATTTCGAATTTCAAGATTAGATCTAGAATATCTTTTGAAATCCGACTTTCAAGATTAGATCTAGAATATCTTTTGAAATCCAAATTTCAATATTAGATCTAGAATATCTTTTGAATTCCGAATTTCAAGATTAGATCTAGAATATCTTTTGAAATCCAAATTTCAAGATTAGATCTAGAATATCCTTTTGAAATTAAAATTTGAATTCTTCAAGATTAATAAAAAGATTAATCCTTGATTATGATGCACTCTATGAGCTTTATAAATATAAGTGCTCGAGAACAGAAGAGGCATCCCATTTTGAATTTGAATTCGCTCTTGAGCCACGAAACCCTAGAGAGAGAGTGAAACAAAGAGGCGCTAGCGCGCTGCTATTTTTGGAGACTGTTCACGTGGATACCGGTAGAGGAGGCAATTGAAAGAACGTTAGATCCTCTTGATCGGAAGCAAGAGCGGGGAAGGTTGTGGAGTTTGAAGAGATCCAGACGCAAAGGAAGGGACAATCTCGAAACGCAGAAGGTATGCCTTCATCTTCTCGATCTAAATGCCTTTGACAGATCTGTATTTGGGATTAGAAAATTTTAAATTCCGCTGCTTGTACGTCCTAATCCCAACAGTGTGGATATGATATATTAGGTAAAGACAATTCTTCCTACACAAGAGAGTGATTAGGCTTTCCACCTTGACAATTTTCCTTGAATCTTCTCTTCTATATATCAGTAGGTATCCTTGGTGACTCTACTATGGAGCAATGGTGTAACACCTCCTTAGAGTACTTGAAATAAGCAATACCACTCGAATGGCTTCCAAAGTTTAAAATTAGTGAACCAAGTGAAATTTTAAAACTTTTCACACATTACTGTCTATCCTTGGTAAATTTGCAATTTTAGCCAATTTTGAGAAATTATAACTAATTTAAGAAAAATTAAAATCAAGTGGTGTACACAAAAAATTCATTATATAAAACATATTCACTAGACCATATTCATGCTCAATTAATACAAAAAATTCAAGGAAAAATCACTATTCATGTGATCATTTTTCAATTTTCCATATTTTATCTCTAGATTTGGAAGTAAATAATTTTCATTATACACAACCAATTTAAACAAACTGTGACTTTTTTTTTAAACCTTGGAATATATACTGTTTAACTGAAAAATTTTATAAAATTTGGATAACATTTGCTTTATTTTTATGTTACCTCAACTTTAGGGTTCCTTAAGGTTATTACCAATTAATAGCATGCCATTATTGCATTATTTATACATGCCACTAGTTTTCATATTTACTTTGGCATTTTTATAAGAGATATACAACTTAGTTGAGTTTTATCATACATAATTCAAAATAACAAAGAACAAATTATATAAACTTTTATGACTTCAACATAAGCACAATAACTTGATGACATGTCTCATGCCTTAGGCTTCACCTTCTTAATTTGCTCTTACCCTTGCTTGAACTTTGCCCTATTATGTTGTATTTTTAAAAGGGTGAGATTTCATGATAATCTCAATAGCAAATATTACAAATTAAAACGTTGATATACATGATTATTATTAAAAATAACTAAACTAACTATGAAATGAAAATGTACCTTACTAGCATACTACTAACTTATACTTGCACATGGGCAATGCAAAACATAAAGTAAAGTTTTACATCTTCAACCAAACACATAAATTTAAACAAACAATCACAAATAATAATCAATATCAATATTAATGTAAAAGTTAGTAATTTGCAATCACTTTACTCAACTTTGATTGCACTTAAGCTTCTCTTCTTGTCTTCTTGGACTTTGTAGGCTCCTATCACAAGACACAAGTTAATACCTACACATAATTATAAAGCAATACACATTACAAACTATTCATTAGGTATGCATTATAACATAATAAACTTAAAAATAAACAACCCCTTTTCATTACAGTGAATTTAATCCATGAGCTCATTGAACTAATTGCGCCTAAGGCTCTGTAGAGAATGATCCTGGGGTTGCACCCTATAGTGCAATCTTTGGAAATCACAAGTGTTTTGATCCGTTTCCAAGGCCTTTAACAACAACAAGTTTGTGCTTTTGAACCTGGCTAGATCAAAGCTAAAGAGAATAAGATCATTAGAAAAATAAGTAGGATGGTAATGGACCACCCCTGTTCATCTATATTGGCTTCTAGGCATCTTTATCAACCTCTTTGCATTTATCTTGGGACAAGCATTCCATGTATAGCGCAAAAAAGGTATGGGGATAAAGGATCATCTTGTCTAATACCTCATTGAAGGAGGAAAATGTCAGACCTCTTGCCATCCCATAGGACTTGTATAAAGGAAGTAGTAACATACTTCATTATAAGACAATTAATATGTTAGAATAGGATTTGACTAAGAGGGGGTGAATTGGTTACGTTATAAATTTAAATTTAAAAATAACGAATAAATAAGTTTCAGAAAGAAGTCACCGAGAGAGTTATAAGAAAAAATCAACACAGAGATTTATCCTAATTCGATCATTTTGACCTATATCCAATCCTCAGAACACCTCTGAGATTTGCAAATCTACTATCAACAAGTTCAACGGCTCTTCAAGCCTTTACAACTAGAAATATCACTCCCTCACACAACTCTAAAACAAAGAGTCACACTCCCCTTTTAACACAGTAATCACAACACCTTATTCAAGATCACTCAATCCTTGAATATCTCTCAGAAACAATAAGTTTTGATAGTTTAAGATTCTCTCACAAGAATTGAATGCTAATAACTAAGGTTTAAATATTGGAGAGAGTATAACCAATGAGGTAGATTAACGTATAATCAATGCAAGTTTGTAGGTAGATGTTCTTTGCCTTCCATCTTGAATGCTCTTTTATTTATAGTTGGGCAGTAATAATTATCCGATAAAGAGACCTTTATTTCCATAAAACTCAGTTTCATTGTCCAACATTGTGCATTGAATGTCTCTAACACACAGTATAATGTTGCTTGGTATTTTCCAAGTTGAACCCACACCATAGAAGCTATCAGAAGACCCATGCTCTGTTACTAAGTAGGAAGATGAAGCATTTATGACAATATAAGAGATTTAAATAAATGAAGTATGAAAAAAAGATTACGAATAAAGTTGATATTTCAGAAATACTAAAATACCGTTATTTAAAGTAAGTGCTCGAGTATGCTTCTCAATACTCCAGTGATGTTTAACATCATGATATAATAATTATGCATTGAATGTTGGATAAATGGCAAAGAAAAACGAGTAGGCAATATTTTTTTGGTTCATTAATTGTGCCAAGCGCAAAGGATTTTATGCGATGGTTTGTGTATGGATTTTGTGTCCAGGACCCTGGGTGCTTTTATTGGAAATTGTGCCATAGGAACCAATTATTGTACTGCAGACATTATTTATTTTAATTTATTTTCTCCATTTAATTATCATAGATTTTGCATGTTTATTATGATAATTGCATCTGTGGGAACATTATAAAGATCGTCCTAAATGTCCCTAGTCGATTATCTATGTGGGAGCAAAGATAAAGTAAGACTGGTATGACTTTGCTAACGTACAAAGATACGAGTCAAAGTTATAGGCACCTGTAAGAGTACAAGGTGCTGGATCAACCCGTTATGAGAAAGCAGCATGGATCAAGTCATTAGCTTATCTCATATGTAATCACCTTACCACGCCCTTTGACATGAGATCATCATGGATTCCTACATGAGAGTCACTGAGTTTTGACTTAGTCAAAAGTCATCTTTGACCGGGTGATGATAAAGGCTATAATTAGGCTTAGGGATCTTTCATGTGGAGGAATGTGAGTGATCAAAATGACATTTGTTCCTCACATTAGTTGAGAGATATTACTGGGCCCCTCTTTGAGTCAGTCTGAGAAATGTATGGCCATACTATAACAAAAAGGAGTTTTCATTTCTAAGATCAGACTACTCAGGGATCGAGAAAGTAATGGTCAGAAATAGAAGGATGACATCATCCATGTCTCATCCTTAACCGAGATATCATGTGACAAAAAGGATGTGATGCGGTTACATAAAAGGTTGCATTGTGTTAATGATCCCCATATGATTTGGGCAGTCACAATGTCTTACTAGAGGTTACTTGCGACTTGTGGGCTAATACTCAGTTTAGCCTACTACCAACTTCATGTGGGTGTAACACCCCAAATTTTGAATAGAAACACTTATCGAAATTTGTGCCATGTGTAAATAAAGAGGATTTCTAACATCAATTCTTTAAAATATATCATCAATCCAACCAAAATACATGTGCTAATAGCAATCCAAATCCTCCCAACATATCAGAGTAAATAGAAATAAATCACGAAAATCTTAAAGTTATAGGAATTTAAAATTATAGCATATACCAACGGCACAAGAGAGTTAACAAGGGTCATTCCATAGATGCCTTCCCTTGCTGCCTACTAGAACAATCACCTGAAAATGTTAATATAACGGGGTGAGATTCCATGCTCCAATAACTACTGAAAGTTTCTACCACTCACAAGTAGATGGCATACAATTAAAAAGGAAGTACTGATTTACAAATACCCTTATATATAATCTCATATAAACAATTTCATATTTTTTCTATAACCATGCACCTCATAATTATCATCACAAATAATGCATAATAATGCAACATGCAACCACGCTTATATCATCATCCATCCCTATTCCACTGACTAGAGCCATAGGCTAACACATATATATAGTTCAATAGAAACTTATCCATGTAACTAGATTGTCTTAAGCTTACCAGTTTCTTAAGATATACCCGGTGAAAGGTGTAGAGCTCAAGTCTGGACTATGGCTCCCCTCCTTAAAAGAAAACCAAGGAGGTATCATATGTCCCACAATTCCAATGCAATCTTAGCCAAAGGAAAAACACAGGTCAAGGGCCCTACAAATGCCATTCACTATGCTCGAGTGATGGCTTATCACGAGATAAAAATCTCATCATACATATTTTTCTTCCATACTCCAACTTGATCACAATGCAACTGCCATGATAGTTATAAGAATTTTCATACCAAATTATATATTGAAAACTTTAAATATTTGCATCTATATAATTCAGTCTAAAATGAATAAAATATAATTCAACCACAATTTAATTATATGCGGTTCACAAGTATATGGAAGAATATTCAGAGTTATCTGTTACTCTCTAGCTTATGGATAATCACACAAAAGTCATTCCAAGGTTCTCAATGAGAGTCTACAAAAATCACACAATAATTTCTATCAATATACTAATTAACCTATTTTAAAAGTTGCTTCAAAGTTAATCTAAATACCTAAAGCTACCCTTTACACCCACATATTAGTCAAAGATATAAGTTATCTTATTATTCATATAAGACAAATATATGGATATCTTTTGTATGATTTAATCTCTTTTATAATTTTATAGGTTGTTTGGGATGAAGGAAATAATGATAAGAGTAATAATAATGACAATGATAATAGTAATAATAATAATAAAAGTGATAGTAGTAACACTAATATTATTATAATTTTTTTAATTTAGATAATTTGTAAGTGATGTATTATTATTTCATTTCATTTTTTATGACAAAAATGATAATTATAGTAATAAATACAATAATAATGATAATACAAAAAAGCGCACATACCCACGCGTATTAATCAATATGCCTATCACCATACTGAGGCTTTATTTTCATTTTATTATTGTTAAATCAAATAAAATCCACCCACCTCACACAATATACTTATACATACATAAAATTGTACTTATATTATAAAATAAATAATGAAAGATAATGAAAAAGAAACACATAAAACTACATGTTGACACCCCCTTCTGTGCCTATACACAAATATACATATATATATATATATATTTATGTGTGTTATATATATTTTTTTAAATAAAAGAAATGCACACCTGAATCCTCCATGTGCATTCACACACACAAGTGTATGTATAACTATATATAACTATTTTATTTTTTATTACTATTTTATTTAATAATAAAATGAGTACAAAAAATGACTGAAAACATGGTTTGCAACGGTCACGCATAAACATATGTATATATATATATATGCACCTATATATGTAACTATATATATTTTTTAAGAAAAGGAAAAAGAGAAAAAAAGGAGAAAATGCACACTTACATATTTATATATACTCTCATACACATATACCCACATATGCATATGCTTGTTAGGGGTCTTTCTTAGCCATTTATTTTATTTTTTGAAGAAAATGTCCATATACAACTTCTGACGCACACATATACACGCTCATACTCATAGGTATTTACAAATATATATTTACAAATATATTCACACACATATATATACACAACTTCTCAGCACATATAACTGTACATGCATATTCAATGCATTTACAAATATATATATATGTATGTATGTATATTTTTGGTTGCACAATGGTAATGACAACAAGAAACAAGTACCTCACTAGTTGATATTGTAGGCTATAGGCGCATAACAAAATGGCAGAAGAGTCAGGTAATGAAATGTTGTACTAAATGAAAGGGTTTTTAATTAATGGAAGAGAGGGGGAAAAGGAGACAAAATAAGCAATCCATATCTATAGCGCGAGCATACCTTACACAAGAATCACTGTGGATCACTAGTGGAAGCCAAAAATAAGGGTTGACAAGATAAGAGCACAGTAAAAGGAGAAACTAGCGTCAGCAAAAAAATGAAAGAGAGCAAGAAAGCACTGGTACTGTAGCGGTATACTAAGGTGAGTTTACTGTAGCGGCAGAGGGGGAATGCTATATATAGAGATGGTTTTAAGGTTAGGGTTAGGGTGTTATTTGAATAAAATATTTTTTAAAACGAAAATAATAGTAATATTACTATTAATAATAATGATAATATTAGGAACTGTTATTTAGATCTTATTATTATTATTGTTATTTTGTTACTTTTTAATAATAAGATAAGTTTAATTCTAGGGTTTTTCAAATTATGTATAAATTCAAAATTACATTAATATTATATAGATAATGTTATTGTATGTTAGTTTTAATATTTATTTTATTTGACAAATTAAATAACTAACATTGATTTAATTTATAAAGATAAATTAAATTCGTTGGCTCATTATTTGGATTTATTAAATTGATATGATTTAATTAAATCAGATTAATCCAAATTAAAATTGCAAAATTTGAATTTCATATTTTGAATTTCAAGAATAATGAAGATTAACTTTGAATATCTTTTGAAATTTAAATTTCAAGATTAATAAAGATTAATCTTGAATATCTTTTGGAATTTGAATTTTTAGATTAATAAAGATTAATCTTGAACATCTTTTAAGATTCAGATTTTCAAGATTAATAAAAGATTGATCTTGAATATCTTTATATCTTTATCAAATTCAGATTTTCAAGATTAATCTTGAATTATGATGCACTTCATGAGTTCTATAAATATGAGGACTCAATAGCAATAGAAGCAAGCAATTTGAATTTGGATGCGAGCCACAAAAACCCTAGAGAGATAGAGTGAAAGCAAAGGTACTAGCACACTGCTGTCGTTGGATAATGTTTGTGTGAATACCAGTAGAGGGAAACGATCAAATAAGGTTGGCTCCTAGAGATCGAATTTCCAAGAATCACAAAAAGATCATTGCTTACTATGAATTCAAGAACTGCAACAATAAGGAACTTTCCCAACTACTCTATCTAAACGCCTTTGATAGATCTAAAAGAGTGATTAGAAAATTTTTTGAAATTTGTTTCTTCCACTGCGTTTGTGTGTTCTAATCCCAATAGTGGTATCAAAGCCGTATCAATTGTGCATTTAGATTGAATTTATGATGTTTGATATATAAAGAGTTCTTGAATTCATGATGCATGCTTGATGTATACTTTCTTGAAGGGTTCTTGAATTCATATATGCGTTCTTTAATTAAAGCATAATGAAAAATATACGTTCTTGATATGTTATATGCGTTCTTGAAGCATGATAAGTGAAATCTTGATGAGATCTAGATGCATTATGAATATCTATACGTTTGTCATATTGTATGAACTATTAAGATGAGTTTTTGATATGAGTTATCATCCTTCATGTTACTTTTTTTATTATATGGGAAATTATCTCTCATAATGTATGAGTTATAATATCTCATATTGTTACTTTTCATAATGTATGAAATATCATCCTAATTTCATATGACTTTTTTTATTATATAGGAAATTATCTCTCATAGTGTATGGGTTATAATATCTCATATTTTGACTTTTCATAGTATATGAGATATCAAATTAATTTCATATGATTCTTTTTATTAGATGGGAAATTATCTCTCATAGTATTGGGTTATAATCTCTCATATTGTTACTTTTCATAATGTATGAGATATCATCTTAATTTCATGTGACTCTTTTTATTATATGGGAAATTATCTCTCATAGTGTATGAGTTATAATCCCTCATATTGTTACTTTCCACATGGTATGAGATATTATCTTTCATGTTACTTTTCATATTCTATGAGGTTATTTTCAACATGTTCTTTGCAAATATGAATGGGTATGGTGAAACAACATGGCTTTAGTTTTACAAAGGGTTGTAAGATTCAAATACGGCATGCGTATCATGCCTTTATGTAAAGATTTTTGTTGCACATTCTTTTCTTATCTCACTCCACTCGTATGTTCAAACGAGGTTTCTCTCAATGTAATCTTTCATTATTTGTAGAATTCCTCTAATTGGCTTGGAAGGATTTTAGGTTAGTCAAGCCTTGTATTTTCATGTTTATTGTGTGTTTTGATTAGATCATCGCATGATAATTTACTACTTGAAAACATTATTCTGTATGAGGTATAATAAGAACCTGTATATGAATAAGATTAATCAATTAAACCCTCTAATTGAAATATGAAGTTGTAACACCGTCAATTAATGAATACTTGTCAAAACCTCGATCGTTCAGTTGTAGGTTCCACCAAAGTGGATGCATTTGAGTTATCTTGGTAAGGCAATTGTGAGTAATGGTGCTACTCATAATTCATTATTGTCTTGACTTAATTGAGATTATCAAAATGGTTTTGGATCTCAAGGTATTAGATGTGATTAAACATGCCAGGTCATATGATGACTAAATCCCATAAAACCTAATAGTTACATATGATGTAATTGGTAAAGGGTTACCTACATAAATAACTTTAGATTTAATGTCTTGCCAAAGTTAAGTTAAATTTAAGTGATATATGGGTCTTAACCCATTAATCATATTTAGGGTTATTGACTTAGTGGGAGTTTAATAACCTACTTTGCATATTTAAAATTGTAGAATCATGTACACTAGTAATATCTCTACACTATCACTGCGGTCAGTCTTTAAGAAGGATAAACTCAATAGGGCAAACATTCTTGATTGATTTAGGAAATTGAGAATTATTCTCAAGCATGAAAGAAAGGCTTATGTCCTCGATCAACCCATTGCTGACAAGATTGCATCAAATGCTCCCAAAGCTCAAAGAGATGCTTACTCGAAGCTTAAGGATGACTTTTTGGATGTAGGATGCCTCATGCTTACCACTATAGTTCCAGATATCCAATGAGATCTGGAACATATGGAGGCTTATGAGATGATTGTTCATCTCAAAGAAATGTTCCAGCAACAGGCAGGGCAAGAGAGGTATGAGATCACTAAGGCCTTACACTCCTACAAGATGGCTGAAGGTACATCAGTTAGCACTCATGTGTTGAAAAAGAAAAGGAAAGGCAACGGTAAAGGAAAGGGTAGTGGCTCAACTGGTAAGACTAAAGGGTCATACAAACTTGAAACTAAGTCCACACCTAAGAAGGCAAAGCCTTTAAAGGAAGGAGTGCGCTTCTTCTAGAATGAATTTGGTAATTGGAAGATGAATTGTAAACTTTACCAAGAAGATCTGAGAAAGAAATGGAAGGATAACAAGGCTATCTCTTCTAGTATTTATGTTATAGATATTCATTTTTCTACTTCCTCTGCATGTATATTAGATACTGCATGTGGTTATCACATCTGTATTAATATACAGGGTCTCAATAATAGTAGCAAACTGAATAAGGGCAAAGTGGACCTACGCATTGGAATGAGAGCAGGAGTTGCTGCTTTAGCTATAAACACTTCTGCTCAGTGGGCTTTTGTTATTTTTGAACAATTGCTTTTATGTTCCTATTTTGAGTAGTAACATTGTTTCTCTTTCTTATTTGGATAAGGAAGGTTATACTTCCATTATAGAGTGTCAAGTCTTAGTTAGGAAAGTAATTTTCAATAAAGAACTTAGGCAAAGCCACTTACATGTTAGGGATTAGGTTCTATAGAGATAGATCCAAAAGGCTTATTGGTTTAAGTCAGAGTACATATATAAACAAAATACTGCATAGGTTCAGTATGTAGGATTTAAAGAGGGGTTACATACCCATGTCTCATGGCATCCTTATCTCCAAGGGTCTATGTCCTCAAACACCGGATCAAAGAGATCGCATGGGTTAGGTTCCATATGACTCGGCTATTGGATCCATCATGTATGCCATGTTATGTACGCGACCGGATATCTCATTTACCTTAAGTATGATTAGTAGGTACCAGCAAGATATCGGATGCAGCTAAAGAAGTCGTTTAGATCAGAAAGTTCACTACTTAACTAAGGGGTGGTACCTACAATCTCAAATCCAATAAATTTATTCTGTGACAATAGTGGTTGTAACACCTCTTAATTATCTCTCTTAGCTTCTATTATGATGAGTTGGAACCAATTAATGGCCTCAAACATCTTGAATTGTCAAAATGGAATAGGTTGAAAACTTAGTTTTTAGAAAAGTTACTATTCACAGTTTATCAGGCCAACTTTGAAAAATCATAACTAATTCTAGAAAAATCAAAACTGAGTGGTTCCAACTTCTATTTGAAGCTTACAAATTCCTTTATGAGGGAAAAATATTCATTTGAATAAAAACTTGTCCAGTTGGTGCAGATTCATTCGTGAAAAACACTGTTCATATGGTAAATTTTTCTTTTTCCAGGATTTTCTGTGATTTTTCACAAACTTTGAACAGTCATAACTTTCTGTACAAAATTCCATTTTCGGTGATCTTGGTCTTGTTTTAAAAATTGAAATGTGAACTATTCTTCCACAAAATTTCAGTTCATTTGAAATTCATTTGCTATATTCCACGACAGGGTAAAGTAGGGCAAATGACCAACTTAACATCCAACACTTAACCAAATTTCTACTTTTCTTAACTTCCCAACTTACCTTTTTGATTTCTAAACTTTTCTTAACCATTTTGATCTAGGTAATTAGGTATTCTTCAAGCATAAACTAATTATCAAGAGTCCATAGTACATTCATCCATCACATTACAAAACATATTACAACATACAAACAAAATACACAGTTCTTGATAAAGTCCCAAAACATTATACACCCACATTTGTCTCATGCATCAACCACTTTCTCTTTACCTTTGTGAGTGCCTCCACCAAAAAATTGTTAGTGGGGGAGAGTGAGATTTCAAAGAAATCCCAATAGCAAAACTTTCTAACAATTTCATAAAATGCATGACATGTCCATAATGAGTGTGAATGCATAACAAATGAATGTGCACATGAGACATGAATATGCATATGGCCGTAGCACATCAAGCACATATTCACACTTTCATTTTCATACAATAAGTCATGCAAAGTTTCATTACAATTTCATAACATAAAGTTAAGTTAGAAGGTCTTGCTACCTTTACTCTTTAACTTTTCCCTTCACTTGTAAGCTCTCTTGGTCACCTTAAAATTT
>JANTPZ010114933.1:848-16030 GCA_025593235.1 Vachellia pachyceras
GGTTAACCCAGAGCATTTGAGGGTGAAATCATTTACGAAAAAATATTCATTTGCTTCAAGAGATGAACAATTGGTAATTGAGGATAGGCCACAGTGGACCGGAGGAATTATGGACATCTGGAACGATATTTCTCTAGCATATCTCTCTCTTTTCTGTACTTTCTGTGTGTTTGGGTGGAACATGGAGAGACTTGGTTTTGGAAACATGTATGTGCATATTGCCACTTTTGTTCTATTCTGCATGGCTCCCTTCTGGATTTTTATCTTGGCCGCTGTTAATATCGACGATGACAATGTAAGACAGGCCATGATAGGTGCTGGAATCGTTCTGTGCTTATTTGGTTTACTGTATGGTGGATTTTGGAGGATCCAAATGAGAAAGAGGTTCAGGCTGCCTGCTTATGACTTCTGCTTTGGTAACCCCTCAGTTTCTGATTGCACACTTTGGCTGTGCTGCTGCTGGTGCTCTCTTGCTCAAGAAGCCCGTACCGGGAACTCCTATGATGTCGTGGAAGATAAGTTCTACAAGAAGCAACATGATATTATTGTCCAACCACCAATTTCGCCTTTGCCCCGGGAAGATGCAAGTTCTCCTTTGGGAATCAGATCTTCCCCTTACAAGGTCGGAACATCAAGGCCTCATGCTCCGAGTGGTATGCCAAAGGGTTATCATAGTCCAGAGAAGCCATTATCTACTGTGAGGGAGGAGTCTCTGGAAAGAGGTCGAGATGGAGAGATGAGCCCACCAACTCAACCTGTTATACACACAGAAGCCCTATAGCTTTTTGTCCCTCTTGGAATGTAAATCTGGCATCAATCCACTGAATGATCCATAGAATTTGTTTAGCTGACTCCTTTGAAGGTCATGCCTGCATGTCTCTCTTATGAGCAATTTTGATATCTTCGTTGCTTACCTCTTCCAGTTTTGTAAAGCAGAAAAACACGTTTTTGGGTGCTAGTCATGTGAGATCTTGATGAATGGTAATAAGTTACACAGCCCCGTTTTTTTTTTTTTTTGGGTTAAACCCAGCACACAGTGCATCCCTCGCATCTGTATGCTGCTTTAGCTAGATATACTCAATATCTGGTTTGGGGCTGGCCATCCAGCAAGGGCATCGCCAAACTTGATAGAAGGAATTGAGATTTGAGAACAGAAAAGGCAGTGTCTCGTCTGCTCACATGACACGTTTTTGAACCCTTCTTCATCCATCGGAATTTAACCACGTTGTCGGCCTCAATGTCATGCGAGAGCACACCCGCTTTTGCAGGCTAACCTGATAAATTTTGATCCGTCCAATGACATAGGCCGCTCAATTATTGTTGGCATTTAATGAATGTTTTTTCATTCAATTTAAACTTAAAGAATGAATTCCAAGTAGTGTGTAATTGCTCCAGTAGATCATGTTACAAGTTCGAAATTTAGCTGCTTGTAGTCTACCTTTGGGTCGATTATGGGAAACTTTCAAGTGATGACAAAAGATAGAGGGGACAACGAAGTTCGGCTCAGCCTTGGGAACAAGCTGACTGTTAGGTGCGTGCAGCAAAGAAGAGATATTTATGCGCGGAAATTGGTGATTGCCATAAAGTGACGATGACAGGATAATTATACGAGGTTATGGATAAGAGAGAAAGGGTGGGAGACAGTGTGAAATGGATGGATGGGAGTGGCTGTTACTATTAGGCGAGGGAAGTGAGATGGATGAGCATCCCCACCATGAACAACACTTTGAGATTCCCATCCCACATTCCAAAACCCACCCACGAAGGAATCCTAGCTATCAACTCCTTGCTAATGCTGTCATTGCTCTATGATATGGATTGCTTCTTCAGGGTCAGGGCATACAAAGTGGCTGTCATCGTCAGGGCAGGTTTTAAGTATGGGTCCAGGCAGCGGGGTCATCTGCTGCAATGTCTCGTAACTTGAGTAATCATCTGAGCGCTAGTCGTTATATTCATCCAGTTCAAGACACATAAAGATTGAGAGTGGGTCCTTTCAATTTCTTTATGCAGATCCCTTATTTATTTGGCATCCTCGCATGTGAACAGCCAAAATTCACCATCTACCACCGTTTTGACTCCCCTCGCGTTGCCTGCCTTGGGTGCGCCGTTTTTGTCTTTGAACCTATGTTTCTACTTTCTGCTCACGAGATGAACCGAAAACGACAAAATGAAAATAGTTTTTGCAGTCCACACCTTCCGCTTCCTTCCGCAGTCCATCGCCTCCTTCGGCCCCACCGTCCTGGTCGAGGGCTACGACCATTCCCGCTCCATCTCCTGGGTCCACGCCTGGACCGTCGCGGATGGGATAATTACCCAAGTCAGGGAGTACTTCAACACTTACCTCACCGTCACCCGCTTCGACCATCCCAATCCCTCCGACGACTCCCTCTGGGAGAGCAGCGTCTCCAACCTCGTCGGCGAATCCGTGCCGGGACTAGTCCTGGCCCTTTAACTCTGTAATCACGTCGTGCGCTACTGGGCTTTGGTTATTATAGCTTTATCTATCTAATTGCCGCGGCATGTGTGTGTTTGTATGCCTTTGAGTGATGTTTGGAAGCGTGATTGGTATATCCCGGGGGTCGCCCGGGAATCTGTTGTGCGATGATGTTGTATTATTCGGGTATTCTGATGAACCAATAAGAATCTCAAAAACCTCTGCGTGTGTTCGTTTTACTTTACAGTTTACACGTTGCGACTCCTGCTTGCTTGTTATGCGCATCGACATTAATGAAGCGTATTATTAGCTTGACGCTCCTAACTCCTAAGGCGGCTGTAAGGGAAAAAATAAAGGCTGGGATTAGGTTGAACACACGTCGATCTTATTCTTTATAGTATCTCCACTACTGCCATAAATTGATCTGGTGCATGGTTCACTCATCCGAATACGTATAGAGTCATATAGCAACCGCTAATGACATGGGAATTCGTGTTGTGTGATTCGCTTAATTATAACCGGCGGTCTCACCAGACTACTACCTACTGCTATACGAGCAAGGAATAATTAATTCCTGGATTCCCATGATGCCCAGAGTCTTGCATCAAAATTAGAAGTGCACGTCAACGTCATTTGTTACTCACCTTGTTCGTGTCGATTGCTCTCAACGTATCATCATGATCAGAAGACCCAGATAGAACATATAATTAACGTGTTTTAACATCTGATGAGTTGAATCGAATCTTAGGGGCAAACAGTTGATAAAAAATCGCCGCCTTGTGGCCCACGTACCAACTCAAAAAAGCACATATGATCGTTTTGTTATATTATCAGGATTTAAAATTGTGACTTTTACTCACATCCTATCTGATTCTTGTCTGCCACCTGACCTGACCTTATATGGCCAAAACATCATTAACATATATTATGCATGAATATAACCGGGTCATTTCCCATTCCCATGATCTCAATTCCTTGCCTCTTTTACAGTGTTTCCCTGCTACCTTAGCTTGCGCCAGTATACGAGGATATATAGTGCCGACCGAATATGCAACGTGCCTTCATTGAAGACTTCTGCCTTTTTGTCATCTGTATTAATAATCAGCGCCGCATAGTCTTACGTAATGATAGATTTATGCCGTCCCCTGCCTTACCTATTTACTCTCGAAAGTGAAAGTTAGGTTTACAAACGATTCAATTTGATGCAATAGTATATCGACCCTCGTAATTTTGTGCTGGTGCACACAATGGGGGAACTGGCAACTCAATTGCCAGAGAAAAGGTCGAATATAATAAGAAGTGCAAGCTTGAAGGGGTATACTGGTCAATTTGATTCGAAGGGGGTTGTCGGCCCAAAATATGTGTTTGATCAGCTTGTATATGATTGTTCTGTTTGCACGTCTCGAAACGCAAGCTTAACGGTGAAGGTGGATATCCTTTGCTGTGGCTTTTTTGTTGTTGGCATTTTCCAATCAGATATGGAGAAGGCTAACTGAATGGGCGAGTCGCTCCATTGTGAGAGATCATCGCAGATCAGGAATTTCAACCTCCCATAACTTGGTTCGCCGACCTCATTGCCATCACTCTTGGCAAGCTTCCGGTCAGCCGAGTGTACGTACTGCATTAACACTGAAGGTCAAATTTTTCATACACGTTTCATTATTAAGGGACATGCTTGGATTATGTGTGTGTGTGTGTGTATCTCAAAGCTTTAACATGTTCAAGTTTTACTTGGTAAATTAATGACAATCATCTAAATATTCTCTCTTTTAATGTTGAGTCATTCTTGGATTCTTATACGTATTTGCAAGTACGTGGGTAGTGCATGGTTGGATTTGTATAAGCCACATATACTTAGGAAAACTACTAGTTTCTATTCTAATCCCACAGTTCATTGATGAATGAATGGCTTCATTTCACTTGAACAATGCTTGTTAGATTCAAATCTTGTGAGTTGACAACTTCTGATCCTGAGTGTTAATAATGTCTCTACGCTTTTCAACGAGGCTATGGTGGAGTACAATTTGGCACAACTTACTTCACTCAATCTGCTTGGGTTGTATTTTTGTTCAGTTAGATCTAGTCACATAATTTGATGAATGAATGTTACGATAGGTAGACGACTACTAGAGCAATGTGCTTGGATAATTATATTTGCGATCACATGGGGAGATGAAAATAAAGAAACCAATGCTATTTATGAGATCAGCTTGCTGTTCGTAATTAAACTTGGCATGCTTTCTTGTTCTTATGTTCCAAGAATTCCTCCCTCGTCCCTATTGCTCTCCGATCGCCGTCCAGTGATCAGCCACATGTATAATCAAGGTTAATCAATTTTCTTTTTATAAAAAAGAGGTAAAATATCATCAAGGAATTGTGGTAGGCGATGACTAATATATGCATTGATCTCCTCACATCACAACGACGTGATGAATATATGATTTCATCGATTGGTGAGAGATAAAATGATTCAGTTGAAATAGTCCACAATACACACACGTACACGAGTTATCTTTCTTTGAATTTAAAAAGAATCGTTTGCCCTTTTGGTTACATAGAAATTGTTGATAATTCAACTCACTGCACCATCTCAGGGGTGCTACTTGGCATGGCGATTCATTCTCATAGTAGTAGTCTAGAGGACCATGCTACCTGCCTTCTCGTTGGTCCTTCCTCCATTCCCATGGCTTCTCAGGATTTGAAGAAGCCCATAGTCCTACCCGCTTTGCTCTAGCTTCTTTTTCCCACTATAATAACACAACATATAATAAGGAAAAATGCAATAAAACTCCCAACTATGATTTAAGAAATTGGAAAAGCACAAGTTACTGACTATTTCTAGTTCCTTTCTCTTGTCATAGGCTGCATAATGCCATGCAAGCCCCTTCTTCAGCATCAATTCCTTGTCACTCAGCCAGAAAGAATCAGAAAAGTTGGATAGTTTTAAGTTTGACAAGACTTAAGCAAGCTAGATCGGGAGCAAAGTGATACCTGTACAAAAAGACCGTTGCAATAAATATCACCCACGGAACGTCCATAACGATCCTCATCATAGACAAGGACCCTCAGAGACTTCCCTTGAATAATTTTTGTCAGCTCATTTTTAGCTTCTTTTCCATATGGCATCTTACTCTCTGGAGCATCAATTCCCCTGTTTTCTTCTCTCAGAATATACATTAATTATTAGCTATCCACCCACAACAGCAGCACGGAGTCTTCTAATTATCAATTTATATGAGGATTACCTTAATCGAATTCTGTACTTTCGTGCAAGGACTTCCTCGTTTTGAATATTAATCGCCCTAAACAAAAAACTCTGTCAAAGCTTATATCCAATTATAAACACAGACAACGAACACTAGAAAACTACAACACTAACCGATATCCTGAATCAATAATTTGTTGGTGAAGAGCGTCGGCCTCTGCATAGTTTCTTTGAGCACGAGCTCCTGATCTTTGAACTGCTGCTGCATGGACATGACCAGGGACAAAAGATGACTCTCTAGGGTCTGATGTGCTCACATAAACGGTTACAGTATCACCATCCGCCACTGCTTTGGCATCAACCTAGTTTCATTGATATAATCAACTAATTGAAATGCATCTATTTGCTTCTTAATTTTATTTTACATTAAAATGATGTTCCTACCGGCAAGGTGTGTAATTCAAATTGTACCCCTTCTGGCAAGGAGGTAGGTGGTTTATATGTTGATTCGACAAGGACATGTGGTTGTGGAAGACCATAGAAAGCCAACAATCCCTTTAATATCAAGTAAGCAAAGCTGTTAGCGTATTTTCTAAGATTACGCTACAAGATTTCGGAGAAAATTTTTTGTACCTCAACATCAGCCTTTTGATGTCTTTTAAGAGTCTGAATAATGACTCTAGCTGCTTCCTCAGGGGTTTTGGGAGGGGGTTTTGATTCCTTCCATGCATCTAATAATTTTCTATACCTGCAGATTTGTGAAAAACACAAGTGGCCGATAATTAATTATTATGTTTCTTCCTTTAGAGTTTAAGAGAATGATGTTTACTTTACCAGTTAGCTTGCGCCTTCTTTGATGATACAACATGCTTGCTTAGTTCTTCGGGGACCTTAACAAGCGAGAAGGAACATAATGAGAATTGGTGTAAAGTTTTGAAAGGGCTCAAAATCGAACTTGCAAACGTCTATGAAAAAAGCAACGATACGCTAAAAATTAAAATAAGATTATATCAAAGAGTTAACTGAATTCACCAGTTATAACTATATCTCACTTGTCACTATAAACTACTTTCAAAAAAATCGGCAGAAACTTGAAACAATACTAACAGGCTGACAAAGGACCTCATTACATGCTCCTTTTGTCTGGAGCTCATTCTTCCAAGTTTTTCAGAATCAGAATCTGATTTATCCCCAGATTATAGCAGTTCATGAACCCAGTATAACCTTCTCATGATTCTAACAAATTAATTCGGACGCTAGTGAATTTTGCCTTTTCCAAACTCTTGCAAATTTAGGGCAATTTACCACTGTTTTTTCCGGCTGAACTAGACTATATTCAAGATTCTTAGAAATCTCAGAGGTCAGAAGAGTCGCCGAACTAGCAGAATGAATTTGAAAGGAAATTGAAGAAAGATCATGATATATCAGAAAAGAAGAAGAAAAGAAAAAGCGATTATATAGTGAAATGGAGAAGAGGAGAGGAATGAAGAAACCTGGGAGGTGATATCAAAATGGAAGAGATCTTGGGCAAGGGCGGATACGCCGACGGTTGCGGAGGAAACACCGTGAGGGCCAAGTGAATCGGAGTCAGCAGCTGCGGTGGGCTTACAACAATGGCCGTACAGAAATCGCAGAGCATTTCCCATGTCTCTCCTCCCGATTCAATTTCACAGGCCAAGAATCCGATTCAATCCCACAGATCAAGCAGGAGGGGCCACCGAACAGCTTGTCGCTTTTGGATGAAGAGACTGTTTTCTCGACTCGCCAATTGGAAAACAAGATGATAGGTGGCGGGTTATGATTAGTCGCAGCAGGATTTACGGTGGTTTATTTCTGCGGATAAAGATGGATCTACCCAGAGGTAAAATCTCTGAGTCAACGGTGTGGCGTGCGTTCAGGGGATTAGGGAATCCACGCTCCATTTCTTGAGCGTGTGGGGAGCAAATGCTCAAGATATCTTTTTTGCGCGCGTTTTATTGTCTGGTTACGCGAATACAGTACTCTGTTCCGGGATGCTCAATTTTTTCCTTTTTTGATAGAAGAAGGATAACAGTTCTGAGTATCAAACAGAAGAGTCAGGTTCTCGCGATCCCGTCTCACCACAGTAGCCACAGCTTCCGGTGCCTCCGTTAAAACCAACAGATCAACGTTCATCTCCCAGGCCTGTCTCGCCAATGCGTCAGCTGCAGCATTTGCTTCCCGTCTACACTGGGTCACCTCAATATCCCAGTCCTTTCCTATCATCGTCACTCGCCAGCACTTCCTGAAGAAGATCATAATCCGCATGCGTGTATGATATAGGAGAACGCAGTAGCTGCAGTAATTCGCTGCAATCTGTTTCAACAAGAACCTGCTTGAATCCATGTTCTGTCGCGATCTTTAGTCTCCATTGCACTCCCCAAGCTTCCGCTGAGATCACAGACCCTGGCCTCACTTTATACATAAAGCACGTCAGTAATTCCCCACCTTCGTCGCATAGTAATTCCACCACAGGTGCACCAACCAGATACATTTCGCGACCCGTCTGTGTTAATTTTGATTATACCGGGCCTTGAGGGAGTCCAGTAACAATCCCGCCGCCTCTCTCCTGCCCTTGAGGAAGTCAAGGTTGGATTTCCCCAAGCTAACACAGCTCGCGAACGAGCCAATAGTTCTCCTGTGCTCCAGGATTTCCGGGTAAACACAGTCATTCCTCGCCAGCCATACGTGCCAGCATATAACAGCAAACCACACTCGAAACTCACACCCTTCAATTAGAGAGCGTTGTTTCAGACATCAGAAGAACCCCTCATCTCGGTTGAGACCACCAAATAACACCTCATGCCATTCTACCGGCAAGATTTGTCTCCACATACCTTGAATAGGTTGACAGTCTCATAGCGCATGCAATATCGTTTCTTTCCCATTCTGTCATCTCTCGCAAGATCCTGACAGGCTAATACCACGCTGAAGCCGAGTAAGGTTCGTTAAAAGCCTACCATGGACGCACAGCCAAATAAAAAAATGATACCTCTATGGCACTTTTAGCTTCCAAATCATCCACCATTGGCCCCTGTTTTCACACCGGGTCGCTGACGTTAGATATTTGTAGGACGATCCCAACGTGAAGTCTCCGTTATTAGACCACCTCCACACTAGGGTATCCTCGTGTAATGAAGGCCAGAAATTAAGCCGTCGAATTGCACCCAACACACGAGAAGGTAATAAATTCTCAAGTATATTCCACCTCCATTGCCCATTTTCCTCGATAGCGCAGCATCACTGACCTTCCAATTTACCGCCTTTTGCTACGGTGGGGATGGGAGGATGGAATTAGAATTCAATTTTATGGTGTGGGTATGTTTGGTACGATGGAATTACAATTCTATTGGGAATTCAATTCCACAAAAATCTATGGAATTCAATTCCATACCCAATCTTATGGAATTCATTTGGGTTCCAGGGAGTCCAAATTTTTTGGACCAAAATATTATCCCTTATATAAAATATTATTTTTTGTTATATTTCCCAAAAAAATCAACATTCATAAAAAAAGATATGGATTTCATCTTCATTTTCATGACATAATAAACGTAATTTTCAAGCCCACATCCATTTCCACTTCCATCTCCATTTCCATCCCCATTTCTATTTCCATCAAAATCAATTTCATTGTACCAAACAAGGCATTGATATTTTTAATGGCATGTTTTCGTATGGTGAAATTTGGAGGTGGAATTGGAAATGAAATTTATTTCCTATGTTTGGTATGGTAGAATTAAGAGGTAGAATTGGAAATAAAATTAATATAACCCATGGAATTATATTTAATTTTAAGAATTAATTTTTTAACCCTTATTTTTTTCTTATCTCCATCAAAATTGATTCCAGTGTACGCCATTAAAGTTTATACACTCCAAACGTTGATGTAGCCTCTCCTTCATGTAGGTTAAGTTCGGGCTGCATTTTTCGAGTCCGGCCTATATAACCAACAATGCGGGTTGACTATTTTTTTTTAAATATTAGATTTTTAAGAGTCATACAACATATAATTATATATTTGTTTCAATCCTTTAATGTTAGTATTATTCATGAATAAAAAATAATTTGTTTAAAAATGTTTAAGATTAACATACATAAAATTTATTAAAGATATTATAATTATTTAATAATATATGAAAGTTTATTTTACAAATATATTTTAAAATCAATTAGCCCTGTGTTAATTATTTTTTATGAATATTTATCTTGTTTATTAACTTTTTTTAAATATATATTATAAAACAATAATTAAAAAAAAAGCGGGCTCCAACTGAGACTCTGACATCTCGTTAAATGACGGTATTTCCGCCTCTAAAATGTAGTGCAGTGCATATATCGTATATGGATATATGGAAAGTATCATTGGCCGTCATCTTTTTTGTTTTTTTTTTGCCAAATCGTTGGCCGTAATCACAGCAGGCGACTTGTGATATATAAAAGTGTTCGGGGGCGTGCCATACGCAAATCGGTGCACCTGATGATTTCGCCTCCTTACCGGTTCATCATTTTAGTTATTTATTTTTTTTAATAAAAAGGATTACCAGTGAGGCCCTATCTTTCAGAGGCAACGCGAAATGATAAATGTAAATTGAGATAAAACCATCTTAAAATCTATAAAAACTCTTTTAAAATCTATAAAAATTATCTTAAAATCTGTAAAATCATCTAAAAATATGTAAATTCTTTTCTCCCTATGAAATTCCCACACACACAAATCAACGTGCCACGAATTCCCAGGAAAAGTATCCACTCAAAATGCCTCCACGCTCATTCTTTCTCATCTCCTTCACCTATGGTGTCTATAAATCGTGCTCCCGCCCCAACTCATTCAGCTCATCCTCTCTTACTCCCACCATCTCATCAATCATCTTTCGCCATGACAAACGTAAGTCCTCATCTCCAGCCCTCCTTTCTATTTTAATTTCTTTCACTTTTTTGAGTCTCTCTTTCCGTGCTGGTGCACTTCAATGAAAACTTCTGTTCATTGTGTGTCGCAAGGTCGTGGAAGTAAAAGTTGGTTTGCACTGTGACGACTGTATCAAGAAAATCCTCAAAGCCGTCAAGAAGATCCAAGGTAAGTGCTGCTCCTCCCCCCAGATACTTAGTACAGGACGAGTAGCTTCATGGCTATTTCTTGGTTTTAGTAATTCGACCTTTGGTCAAGCAGATATTGAGACCTATAACGTGGACACGCAACTAAACAAGGTCACCGTCACCGGAAACGTCACAACGGAACAGGTCATTAGAGTTCTTCACAAGATTGGAAAGAACGCCACCGCGTGGGACCAAATTACGTCGAATTGATCGCTCGCCCACGAACTCTCAGTTCCATTTCAAACGACTCTACCCAGGTCACTCGGTGTTTTCTTTTGTTTTTGGCCTCATCTCCCCATTCTGGGGCGAGATAAACAATACATTCAGCGAAAAATTATGTGCTTGGCACTAGTAGTGTCTTTGAACTTTGAAGAGGTTTAGAGGCGCTTAGTCATGCAATCTTTCACCTTCTTCAACAGAGTCCCAGAATAATTCTCAGTTTTCACCAACATAGAAAGAAACTAAACTTCAAGAAAGGTTTCTTTTTTGTTGTTTGGGGGGGGGGTTTGGATCACATCACATATTCAAAATTCTAATGGCGAGCGACCAGACGGTCATGATCAAGCTTGTCGTTTTATTGAATGCTAAATTCAGGTAATACATCAAGCGGGGAAATGGGAGTGTCTCTGTACATAACAGGGGATCCGATGAAGAAGAGTCCACCTCGGCTGCTGAATGGTCCTCGGACTTACCATCCTCGCCTTTCCAATCTTGGGAACCTTTTGAGCATACCTCGGTAGTTCTGCCAAACCTGAATCTCTTCGCCATTTCAACGCCTCCATCGCAACCAATTCTCTATGATACTTCCCCGCCTCCTCCTCCTCCTCCTCTAATGCATTTTCTGGACCACATTAAAAAGAATTAAGGCGAACGGAAAATAGAGAGAAAATTAAGAACGAGATGGGAGGAGAGCTAACGAGAGTATAGCTGAAATAGGAGTTGGTCATCAAAGAAAGCGTCGTGATGGAGATCGTCAAGGGGTAGGGGATCTTGAAAGCACTCGCGGAGCCAGTAGTGGCCGAAGGAAGGGGAAGAATGGACGAGGTGCCACCACTGATCGGAGAAATCCTCCACGGTACGGAAGGACATTGGGACGAACAAGGGGGCGTTTGGATTGAGGAAAGAGGATGCTGTGGTGGGAGCTGATGATCTGACCACTCCCATGGCTGCTTGGGGTTTTGGGAAAGATGAGGCTGATGCTTATCCGAGCTAAAGGGCCTGCCTGCTTATACAAGGGATCAATGGCCACCAATGGGATCCGGACTAGTCCATGCAAACAAGGTTACACGTCAGCTTCATTCCCTTCTCATCCTCAATGGTGGTATGCATGGCCACTTCCTCACTCGCCCCGACTTGCACTACTCACAGGCCCCATTTCATCTCATGGCTCCATGAAACGGATCACATGGTCATACACATAATATCTTGTTTTTTTGGGTAATTACATAATATCTTGTTTTAAAAATATACCTGATTGTCAATGATTTCTCCATTTCATTTATTTCTCAAAATTAATTTTCATCCATTATATTATCGTTTGTAAAATGAATCACACATTCACGTTTCCTTTTACTATCATAATAAAAAGATTATTTTGCTTTCCTGCAATTCTTTAAACAATATATGAGTATTCAAAATGATGCCAAGATAACTAAAATTTTTAAAGCTGCCGTGCTTGTGCACTTGCACCAACACTTCCGAAGTGGCTAAGCTTATAAGATGTTTAATGAGACCTCTTTTGCATTGTGTTTCTAGTAGCATGTATGAAACCAGTGCGTCATCATAGTCAAAGGATTCGTTACTGGAGTACAGAAAGATTAGCTATTATTCTTGAATCTATTGCTAAAAACTCTTTCACCAACGAGCCCATAGGACCCCCCCCAAAAAACCCGGTTCGGCGCAAAATTGAAAAATAAATGAAGAACCTAAGTTTCATATCTCAAAGCTTTCTATCTACGAAAACCGCTAGACTGATAGTCACCAATAGGAAACGGCTAGCTCACTTGATATCATGAAATGCCGGCAAGACGGCAACGAGAGGATCTCCATAACCAACCGCCTCTGTCATAAACAGCAAAAAAAAAAAAAAAAACAAAGAAAGAAAGAGAGAGAGAATGAGCAATGCATCGGTGATATGTACCTTCCAAAACTCATCCATCATCAAACTGAAGTCTTGGAACTATAAATGTCAAGCGTCAGAATCTCATTGCTTAATAGGTTTCAAAATTCATAATTTCGCCTTAACAATGTAAGGCTCTGCTTTGGATTACCAAAGAACAGAAACCCATCAGGAAAGTGGTGGCAACCTCCATGGACAATATTAGCTCAATAGTCCTAGATCCCGACAGTGAGCTATGAATGCATCTAAAGGGCAGACCAGACAAAAAAATATAAAAATCTTTTCTCGCCAAGCAGAGTAAAAAATGTTAAACCAACAAAATCTTAGGGTTTAAAACATTTTTATTTACAAAATAGGGAGTTAGCATTCTTCAGTGTAGGGAAATTCAAGTTTTCCTTAATTTGACATAGACGTTAAAAATTTTTCAAACAAGAATGAAATATTTTGAATGTAAAATTCCTAGATACATACGAAACATAAATATCTGAAATAAAGTATTGTCTTGCATTCCAACAGATAAAGAACGATTTACCAATGTCCTAAAGATGATAAAAATTATTGCTGATGATACTAAATAAAGAAACTAGAAGAATTCCTGTAAGTTTGTGTATCGCTTTTGCAATAATTTGTTGTGAAAAATGCAGATGCATTCTCTATTTTGAGTATGACTGAATAGCATAGAGAAGCATCAAATTGCATGAGCCTATGTCAAACAATTGAAGGTAGCTAAAAAATAGGTTATATAAATTTTACCTCCATCCTCGTAGAGCAGCTTCAATACTTCTCCGGCCACATCAGACTGCAATATTTCAAAAACAAAATCACCGAGCAGTAGATATTTCAAAGGATCCATAATCAACAAGTAAGATAGAGCACCTTGACAGGAAGTTCAGTACTAAACTGATCCAAATACCCTATGACTTGTCCTTCTTTGATTACATCACCCTGCAGATTTCAGGAACAAATGGAGGCATTTAAGTTCATGTAGATATCCAGGGACTGAAGTAAGGAGAAAATATGTGGAGAATGATCTGTAGGAAGTTCAATCAAAGTGAAATCCTCTGATAACTCGAGTAGTACTCGACACAGGATATGTCACAATGTTTATCAGAATAAAAATATAAAGGTCAACGTTTTTTAAAATACCACAGATGAAGTATTCAGTTTACCTGTCACAGCTCGCAAACAAGTTTGTTAGTAAAAAAAATAAAGAAAAAGCTTATTGAATGGGCCTTAAAAAATTAACGTTCTGGTGAAGGATGGGAAAAGAAAAGCAAACTGTAGGTACCTGTTTACAGATAGGAGGTTGTCTCTTCCCTTTCACAGTTCTGCCTCTTCGGAATGAGCCAACCTAAGAAGGGGGGCGTAGAGAGGGAAGATACAGACAAGATGATGAAAATTAAATATGGTCCCAGTCAAACAAATTGTTGATTAGTGAAGGTGCAGCTCGCTGTAGTTATTAGTAATAATTGACATACCGTAGGTGATGATATGAGGACATAATTATTGTTTCCAGATGCCTCCAATGATGCCAACTTTGATGACTTCTCCAAGGAAACATTTACAAAAGGACTAATTTTCTCGGAAGATGATTTTGGCGGTGGGGATGCGGGTGCTGATTCAATCATGGGCTTAGTTGGAATAGGTGGTGGTGTAACTGGTGAAACAATGGGCATAGGAGCTGTCGTTGCTCCAACGTTTCTCTTAAGATTCATTTCAAACTCTCCAACCTATAAAAATAATAGTAAAATAAGGTCATTGACAAGATTATAAATATATATATATATATATATATAGACACACGCTTCTTTTAATGACCGGGGAATGAAAAAAAATGTAGTTAGATAATGGTTGGTAATGTAACATCAAATATTATTCAGTATCCCATCATATTAACAAAAGGGGGATATTATAAAAATATGACAGATTGAGATAGGAAATAAATCCCAAGAGCAACATTATCATATTGATCAGTTGCTATTGTGTAATTTGAGCAAACCATATTTTTTATTTGACTTGAATTTTAATGAATACAGCATATAAGAGGGCTATAACCATTCAGCTAACTAGTTACAGAACATAATTATTGATGTGCAATAGCAATAAGCTAATATAAAATTCACAAAAGCGATAAACAAGAGAATAGAAGCTCACCTTTACTTTCAGTTCAGCAATTTCAGTCTCATCACAAACCTCTAATACTAAAGCCTGATCATAAGAAAAAGGGACATAACATAAGTCAGAAAAACAAAACATGAAATACAATAATAGATGGCAAGTAACATCACTGTCAAATTGAAGAAATTTAA
>JANTPZ010114934.1:0-100636 GCA_025593235.1 Vachellia pachyceras
CCACAATGGAACTGACGATGAGGTTGGAGGTAGAAAGAGGGAGAACAAAGAAGCGGAAGACGCCGAAGCTGAGGGAACGGTGCAGAAGCCATGGAATTTGAGACCGAGGAGATCGATTTTCTCGAGAGGCACGGTTGAGATCGGTGTGTTGCGCTCGCCATTCACACTATACCAAATTGGAGCTCAGTGATCCCTGCTTCAGCTTCTGCATTTCGAAGATCTCTTACTCCCGCATTCAGTCCTCTACAATCCAGATCTCAGCTCAAAGGTTTAGGCCTTTCGCCTATTTTCTCCTCGCATTGGTTTTTGCGTCACTTTTTTTTTTAACTAGGTCTGTTCTTTGACCACATTTGGATTTTACCCTGTTGCAAATCTGTTGTTGACTTCTTGCTGGGTGTACTGAAATTTGAAGGAAGTTCAAGCTTTTTTTTTGTTCCCTTATTTTTTTTTCCTTTTGCTTGTTTGATTCTGTACTTTATTATATTTTCAAAAACGAACATTTCTGGTGTTTTTTTTTCAAATATATATTCTTTTCTCGTGGCATTGTGATAAAAGTTGCGCAGGCTGTTCATCAGTTTATATCCAAGAAGAATTTGGTCATTTTGGAAAAAAAAGACAATTCTAAACTTATTTTGCCTCCTTCTCACCATTGCTAATAAAATAAATTTCATATACGTGTGATTCGTTTGGTTACATATGACTTCAAGAATCGTTCTACTCGTCAACGGTGCATGCCTCTTACGTTTTTGCCAGTGAAAGCTTTGTTTCTAAATTCTAATAATGAAATTACTCGAGTTTCTCATGTGCAAATCGGAGTTAATTCTAGCTCGCCTCTGCTTGGTTTATGAGCAAACATTTAAAACCTAATACACATGACTCATGTATCACTTTGGTCTTCCAGTTGAAATGTCTTGTATAGTTTCAGGGTGACATTTAATCCATGGCTCAATCTAAATATTTTTTCCTGCTTCTTTCAGGTTCAAGTTCCTTGGATTTTGATCTCAGCATTTGTAATGGGTGATACATTAGCTGGTGATGTGCCATTAGATTTTGCTTCATTTCAGATTTTTCCCAACCGAAACATGTTAGCTTTGATGCTGAGTGGAGATAAAATTAGGCTTAAGGTTGAAGCAGATTCTGTTGCAAGAACTAATTCTAGTATTATCTCTGTAAAGTGACAATCCTTAGAGTAGTATTTGATTACAACTTTGAAAAATGATTTATTTGAATTAAACACTTGGAATAGCCTCGTGGTTTTCGATAAATAATTACATAAACTTTATATCGCCTTTTCTTTTCTCAGTCAGAATATCGATGTTATTTTGGGAGTATTGGAGTAATAGTCTCCAAAGGCCAGATCCAAGTGCACAAGCTGCATGCCTAACATTTCTCTTGATGCTCAACCAATACTTGAGAATAACTAACGTTTCTTAATCATCAAAAGTTTTGTTATTTTATTCAAATATAAATCTAACGTTTAGTATTGGATCAAGATTGGTACATACTGATGTGATATATACTTTTAGTATTTCTGAAATTTCCCATTGCAATTTATTCTGTGAAGGGGGGAGGAAGGAGTTGTATACATGAAATCTTTGTATCTCACTTCAAGTAAAGATTAATGGTAGCAACTTCTCTTCCAGACTCACAGGACACAACACTGGCAAATATCTCATGGAAAAAACACAAAAAAAGGGAATAGCCTAGCGACATGTCTAAGTACAAAAAGTTTTATATAATGGTCCAGTGCCCCACCGAATACTGTTTCCTTTTTGAAAAAAAATAATATCTAGATATTACTTGTCACGAAGAAGATGAAATTTGCTTAGGTATAAAGTTTATTTCAACCAATGTGATTAACTTTCATGCTCTCATGCAAACAATTGAAGCCTATGATTATCAAATACCAATGCCAGATTGAACAGGTCATGAGATCAACAATTTGAATTTGAAACCTATGGTCATGTGGAAATATAAAAAGGGAAAGTAAACAACACTCTTTCTGTCAATGCTCAACCTCATAAGAATCAAGCAGTGCCCTAAATTTCAGGACCTGCAAGCTAACAGTATGCTTGCTACACTAGTAGCTGATGAATCAGAATTCATTCAATCAAAGCTGATCCCAATAGCAAAACGCCAATCAAATGATCTGAAAATGAATGCTGGATTCATTCTATGATGAATTCACTACTTTTCTTACTAATAATAGATGAAAAGTTGAACACTACTAGGGATAAGTAAACCAAGTAAATATTCCATCTACATCTTAGCCTATCGCACCATACATAATAACTATCATCCCAATTTTTCCGCTTTTTCAACACCCACTTCACAAATCATTTGCGCTCCACAAAATTCTGCGCATTTATACCTCCACCACAGGTCCCAATTACCGCGGCCACCAAACTGTGTTGTTGCCAAACTGCAATTCATTGCAGCTTCTCTACTTCTGAAAGAAAGAACGGTCACTGAATAATCAAAACCATGGCTTTAAATGACTATAAACTAAGTCTGAAATAAGATCATACACGAAACCCAGAAAACCCAGTTCAGAATCCTAAGCCTGAAATCGTTAACATAGATGGAGGCATATACCTTGCTGTTAGACATTCAGTAAACAAAGGTAAACTATGAACTAATCCCTATATCTTTGAAGAACTATATTATTGCATATAGCATCAACCACAGACATAAGAGAATGAGAGAAAAAGGAGAGAACCTTTGCTGCAGTATCTGCTGCCTTACAAACGTCTGCAGTGAATCCCACTAACCACAATCTAGGAAAAACACTCTGAAATTTGAAAAGCAATGTTGTTTGTTTGAGCGACCGTACAATTGCAATCAAGTAAGGAGATAACTGAACACACATATATGATATAACAAAGATTAGAAAGTCAAAAAATTTGAAGGAGATGAAAGTCATACATCGAGTTGTTTCTGCACATTCTTAGGCCTTTTCTTTGGCCTCCGAGAGGGTCTTGACCCAGTCATAATGAATATGTCCTCTTCAATCTCTTCCTTCGACAAGGTGATCCAGAATTTCCTCTTCTCCTTTCTTTCGGTATTCTGATTCTCGGTGAAACCCCTCAAGCGAAGCGATTTCGGCTGTGTTAGGTTCTCATTCTGATGAGCCGAATGAACCGTTGTAGCGAATGAACCATTTTCCGGCAATTCTCCATTCCTAGAAGCTCCCACACCGATCTCAACCGTGCCTCTCGAGAAAATCGATCTCCTCGGTCTCAAATCCCATGGCTTCTGCGCCGTTCCCTCAGCTTCGGCGTTTTCCGCTTCTTCTTTCTCCCTCTTTCTACCTCCAACCTCATCGTCAGTTCCATTGTGGAGCCAAAAGGATGAGGAGCGGAGCTGGAACGAACGTGAGAGGCAGGGATTAGTGAAGCGGTGCGTTTTACCGATGGGAGGGGACGCTACGCGATGGATTAGCACCGAAACTGGATCCTTCAGGATACAAGATTAATTATTAGTATGGACTAGAATGTAAGAAACTCTTGAGTTGGCTCATTACCTTGCGAAATCCTCTCATCGGTCAGGAGTTTAACTTTTATCTCTAAGAGCAATCACCCCTTTTGTCTTGTTGTAATTTTTATCGAATCCATTTGAAAACACGGTTGAGAAGTGTTTTCACTATTTAAAAGGTAAATGCGTAAAGGATAATGTCTCGTTTTATAAAAAAATAATGTTGAATATACATTGGATTTTTCCAAATGGAATGCGAAACAAGCCCATTAAGTAATGATATCCTTCTTCTATTAAAAAAATGTGAGAGGGATTGTCAACCTGAAGAAAGGAAATAAGACAAAGGAGGTAAAGGCCAAATGCTTTACTTTATTTAAAGCTTAAATATGATTTAGTAATGATACTATCTCATATTTTATACATGAGATATTTTGATTATATTTGAATAGATTATATCCTAATATTATAAATCTATGTCTATAAATAGAAGGCAACGATTATGTATTTTTTACTTAATACAGTGAATAAGAGCTTTTTTCCATTTATGTTTAATTCTCTAGTTTCCTCTAATCATCTTTCTCTTGATGATTAGAGGAAACTAGAGAATTAAATATAAATGGAAACTCGAGAATTAAATTCCTCTCTCAATTTTTATTTTATAACAATTGAAAACTATTTTTGTTTTATTCATACTTAAATTTAGGTGAGTTAGGTTTTGAAGCTTCTATAAGACTAGTGCATAATATGTTCAGAGAGTGTTTATAGATCGTCCACTAACAAAATTCTCATATCAAAATTGGGATTTAAACTCGCTCCCTTATGCATTATGAGCCGATTATTTACCACATGAACCAACCTTTTTTGGATAAACTATTTTTTGCTTTAATAAGGCAATTCATCAAATAACAATAAAAATAAAATACATAAAAAAAAGGATAGCTTCTCTTCAGATCGGGAAGAGAAGACTATTAGTTTGGAAGAAGGATAAATTATTAGTAACAAAAAATTGAAAAAAAATACAAAAAAAAAAAAGATGTCTTAAAGTGCCACATCCCAATTTTCTATAGTTGCGAGGATAATGTGTTCAAAGTGGATTGCTTGTTCTTCTTCCCCTTCCTCCCTTCTCCTTCTTCGGGCCCAGGCACTCCATGAAAATGAAGAGGTTATATTCTAACGAGTCAAGGCATTTTTTTTTTCCGTTAGAGACATCTATCTTCTTGCTACTGTTAATCATGTCTGAAATACTTTCTCGTGGTAAATATGAACACATTTCGCAATGCGAATTCAAATATTATTTTATTACATTACGAGATACCAACCTTTTTTTTTTTTGTTAGACCCAACTCAATTGATGAGTTGTGGTATTTTTTTATTTATCAGTCCCACCATTTAAATAAAGCCATTCAAACAAATTTCTCATATTTCTTCTGATCCAACATGAAATCAGCTGCTCTTCTATTTTCTGGTTTAATGGAGCATATCCTAGGCTTTACAAATTGGACTTAATCTTGTCCCAAGGATATCAGTGTTCAGAAAATTAGAAAAAAAATTCATAGGGATGAAATGAGAGGGAGATCAAGAAAACAATGATATCATGAGTTGGGTGGTGGAGTGTAATACTACTTACTTCTTTAACTTTATATTATACCATTAGTGAACCACTCTAATAAGTGAGTTTGAAAACTGCTTCCCAAATTACTATTCATTTAATCAATTTTTTAGATTTCTGGTATCACTTTAAAAATTCATAACTAATTACACAAAAATCAAAATCGACTGGTTCAAGTCTCTAAATAAAGCTTACAACAATCTTTGCAGATGAAAAATACTAATTTATCTAAAAAATGCCCAATTAGTACATTTTATTACGTGAAGTTACAATGTTTATATGGTCATTTTTCAATTTTAAGTTTTTTTTATTTTGAAAAATCATAATTTCTTGCACAATAGTCCAATTTCAGCAAACTTTGGCTTGCTTTAAACCTTACCATATGAACTATTTTTCCACCAAGTTTCAGATCAATTGGGATTCATATACTCTTTTTCTTCATAATACAAAGTTAAGGGATTGGAAAGGGCATTGGACCTTTTAGACATGCCACTCCATTAATTTCTTACCATTTGGCTTCCTTTCCTTTTGCATACTATTTTATCAAAATATATAAACCATACTTTCATTTACATGATATGGCTAAATTAGTCACAAAACCACAACATGAAAGGGTTTAAGTCATCACATCTTTAACATGTCCATATCATTACTATACATAAGCTACCATAATATAAAAATGCATAGCTTTCCCTTACTCTTCATGTATCTTCCCTTTTTCCTTTGCTTGAGCTTGCACTTATGGTTTGTTATTGGAAAGAGTGATATTTTAAGGAAATCCTAGTAGCAAACACTTTAATAATACATCTAAGTGTATGGCTATCAAATGGAAACAAGTAAGCCATGTAACAAAAACAATAAACCTTACTTCAATCAAGTTTTCACAAAGCCAATGCAATCATTGCATAGCTATCACCTTGTGTACCCACAAGCAAGGTTTCACAAATCAAGTGGCTACAACCATATATTAAACATGGTAATTAACAAATATATAAATCAATGCAAGGTAGATGCCAAAGTTAAGAGTATTGCTACCTTGGTTTGAACTTTCCTTGAAACTTAAAAGGCTCTCTTGTTCCACCTTCCAAGTTGTTCATTGCACAACTTAATGACCTACACAATTCATAACACACTGGCCATTAATCTCAAGCCATTTCCAAGTCAACAAATACCTTTAAACCCCATAAAAATTGTTTGGTAGTTTAAGTGTTCTTGAAACCCTTAAACTTGGAAATTCAATTCCAAAGCTTCCAAAATTATTTTCTCACTTCCACCCCACACAATTTTTCGTTCTAAGGCTAATGGAAGTATCAAAATTATGACAATCACACTCCTTCCTCATGTTCTAGCATTGACCAAAAAACAGAACCAAAAAAGACAGTAATTTTTATGTAATGACATATTCTTGATCTCAAAACACTTCTCATGCATTATTTAACTAAAAAACAACTCTTTCTCATCAAATATAAAATTGGACAGTGCCTCCCCTTAGTGTTTGAGATTCCAAAATTTCAAATACAACAACAAACTATACACCAATCAACTCCTTAGCTTATAGAGTTGTTTGGTACCAATTATTTGATCTAAATCCTTCTCTTTTCATTTTCACTCTTCAAGAACCCTAAGTTTCAGAACAAAAAAGAGGGCTCAATCCAAAATTCTAAACCATTAGAAGTGTAGAGGATGATGTATAGGATTGGGTGGTGGGATCTCTTACCTTAAGATTTCTTGAAGCTTTTCTCTCCTTCCATGACTGAAAATGGCGTTTTCTCTGCTTCTCCAAGCTGAAAATTTCTTGTTCCAAATGAAGAAGGAAGGAGAGGAATTTGCCATTTAATTAATCTCTTCATAAAAGGATGAATGGCTAAGATTGTTTCTTGTAATCAAAGACATGATTTAATGGCTTATATGCTTCCACCACACCTTACACTCTTTGGCCTCTCATTGGTGGTCATTAACGAGTGTACTAATGGTTAGAATACTTGGTTACACCAACCATTTCGGTTAGGGATCCGGTTACTTGATCCGTTACAACTTATACCGATAAAATAACTTTGTTTCAGTAAATTTTTCCACTTGTTTGGAGACATTTATTCTTCCCTTTTAATATTCAAATATAACTTATTCAAGTAACCAAATTATCACTTCAATAATATCCTTGGAAATCTTCAAATTTCAACAAAATTACTTTATACTGTTGAAATACTGATAAACAACCTACCGACAAGCAACTGGGTCTTAGGGTATTAAAAATTTCTAGAATTTTCACTAACATCCTAATCCTTTTCCTTTCATTAAATTGCTTCCCAGAATGTCTATAATTAATTTTTAAAGAAACCACATTTTCTAGGGGTTTTTGGGTCTTTTCCCCTCTGATTCGAGAAATCGGCTTTCTCATATTCTGGGTAACAATTTTGTAAAATACTAGAAATTTTATATTACTTTTCCTTCCCTGATTTCAGATGTTTGAGGCCTCCTGACACCTCAAATAACTATTTTTGACTTACTGATATTTAAAATTCTCTAAAAAGAAATCTAGGCCGAATTTGAAAAATTTAACTCCTGTCATTTTGATCATTAAGTTTTTTTCTATCTTTTGAACATCTGTAAATTTTTCTAGTATTTTGGTCAACCTTTGAGTTTGGTCAAATGACCAAAATGCCCTTGCACTTTTCCTTATTTACCATATTGCCCTTACTTCTTTAAAATTTCATTTCTTCCTTTTCCTTTAATGACATTTGGATCCTTCCCAGAAGGGCACCCCTCCTTCCATTTCTCTAAAGCAAGCACGCTTAACTGTGAAGATTTTAAATGAATTCAATCCATTAGGACTAGGTTGACCATAATCTTTTCGGCCCACCGCCTTCCTCTTTTTCTATGCTTTTTATCTCTCTGGACCTTTGAAAGCTCTGTAGCCCTTGTTTAGCCATTATCCTCGGTTACTGGAAATGAGGATATTACATTGAGGACATAGAAAATTCAACATTGAAGACCAGATGGAGATTATTTAGAGCTAGACAAAGAGAATTCAATCGTATTCACTAATTATTCTTTTGATACACTACATCTAATCCTCAATATATGATTTGCTTTATATTTAGATTTTTTCATTAAAGTAGATAACATATTAAAGACTATAGAGAGTATCAAAAGAGGTATAGAATCACAAGAGCTACTACCTTCGGTCTTTAATATAAATTACGAAAGCTAAGTAAACTACAATAAATTATATTTATTTTGAAATGCTTGTATGTACTATTAGGTTATATATCAATCTATAACTTAGGTAGGTTAATTTAAAAAATGATAAATATTTTATTTTGTTTAACTTTTTAAATCTTATAAAAAACTTGAGATTTATATTAAAGTTTGAAGCATACTATTATATAATTTTAAAATTCATCACTTGAATGAATCAATGATAACATAGCGTGTAAGTAAGACACAAGGCCCAAAGAAAGGATCTTGATTAACGAATGCATATAGATTAAGCTATATTCATCAATGGGCTTCTTCTCTTTGGGCTTGCCTTGTGTTTCACTAAAATTAACATTAACTAGTCTACCCATAAAAACATTAAATAACCTTTATAATTTTATATACAATACATTTAGTGTCAATGGGGTTTGAGTTTAGCGAAAGAAACTATTTCTTCGATTCCCTACTGTAAAAAGTGTCTACATTTAGTGCTCAATCATATCTCGAATAGAATTGCATTCGATAGGAGGATGCTAACATTTATAAAAACAATAATTATATGAGAGGAGGGAGTTTGATCTTTGCTTATTTTTAGCATTTGGGGACAAAGCTTTTTCAATGTTTCATCTATATATGAACAATCTTCCTTTTCCTCTTTTTTTTTTTTAATGATAAGACAATATTCTTTCTTCCTTTCTTGAGGCCAAAATTCATTTTCCTTCTTCACAGTTCAATCATACAGCCGTTGCTCCATCAGCAATTTTTCCTAAAAATCTTCCAATAATACTATCAGACAAATTATGATCTTTCTTTCCTATTTCAGAATTTAATTTCAATGAACTATGTAGCAAATAATTATATTCCCATTTAGTAGAGAATTAAAATGCAAAATAACAAATTGTTACCACTCTGGTTCTTATTATAAGTCCTTTGCAAAATAAAATTTTCCATTTATTTTATCAAAAATAAAATACAAACTTTTGTTTAGGGGGTTAATAATGATAGTTTTCAATTTTACCCTTATTTAATCTTTGTAGGAAAGAGAAAAAGAAGAAAGAGAGGTAGAACAATTTGTATAGAGGGAGAGACAATTTTAATAAGAATTGAACATTTTTATCATAAGATATATTCACTGAATTAATTGTCATTCATCGGTATGCAAAAATAAGTTGAAATGGACTTATAAAAAGGACTGAAGTGGTATCTCATCTCTTTAATATAAAAATAGATAACTAATTGATGGATGTTGATAAAATTAATTAAGTTAGTTAATATTATTTATAATAAATGGGTGTTCGAAATTTAGTTTCCCTAAAGTTCTGTATTTAATCTTGTGCATAACCTTTAATGAAAATTTCCTTAATATGTACAGTTAATAGGAATACTTTAGAGTAAAAAATATTAATTTGGGAGATAAGATGAACTGAGATTTTATATTTAAAATTAAAATAAGTATTTTATCTGACTCTTATATTAGGGACAATGAGTGAGTGATGAAAATTTTGTTTCATGTATGCTTCAATTCCAATGCCAACGATATTTTTTTTGGGGGTAAATCTAGATTATACTTTTAAGAGAAGGTTAAAATTATAGGCAAAATTAACCAAAAATGGAAAATTTAAAAGAATGACAAGTTCTAGATAAACGTCTGAATTATCTAAATCCATAGCAAGATTTAAGATTATCCTAAGTTCGTACAGTTAAGTGTTATAAATATTGACATTGATATCTCTTATTCCTTGCACTATATACCGACCATTAGAGGCCATATCAAATAATATCTGAAGTGATAAGGGCATATTGAGTGGTCCAATTTTAATATATCCACTTTAGAAGCCAAGGCCCCTTCTAACTAAATGGAAAATTTTCAATATATTTCCACGTGTTCAATTAATTAGTGGACACTATCGGCTTTTAATCAACAAAACATTTTTGGATAAGTACAATGATGCCTATAACCTAAATTGGATTACAGGGTATATTTCTTTTTATTATCCTTATTTCTTTCTTTCTGCTATACCAACCTGATTCTTAACATAAGAGTAGGTCGACTTTTTCTTAGGAGATTAATAAAGTTAGTTAAGGGATGTATTTATAATTTTTTAAAGTAATTTATCTAACCTATAAAATGTCAGGATGCATATAATATTTAAAAATATTTGTTACAATTAATTAATTATATATATAATTAAGCTCAAAAATTCTATATTAAAGTAACCCATTAAATCAATGTTTTCTTAATAAAGTGTTCCTAAATAATGAGGACCTCTAGTTTTTGTTCAAAGCCCTCTAGATGTTTGATCTTCAGTGATTATCATCAAGGAACATCGTAAACTTGTAAGACTAGCTTCAAAGAATATATTAACGATATAATCGCAAAACAATTATTCACCATAAAGTATTTGCGTTAATATCAAAGTAATATTATTATATATAACTTGATCCAAATCCCACGCATGATTTTTCTCTTACCATACCAAATTCAAATCTGAGCTGTAATCTGCACACATGTGTATCTATATATATATATATATCATTCAGATTTCTTCTTTTTTGATGATCTCATCAATCAAACTTTGCATCATTAATTATTAGAATGATATATGCAACCGTACCACGCTCAATAAACCTTTTTAGCGTAATCTATAAGTTAAGCATACATTTTGATTGGCTTATTAATTAATTAATTAGTTAAACTAATGTATGCCTTCTACGTCATAACTTCCACGAAGCTAGCTTTAACCTCAATAAGATGACTAGGAATCTAATTCACGCTATGGATGACCAAAAGGTGGAATAAAAGGAGGATATATTTTTTTTAAGAAATGAACAGGAAAGCAAAAAGGACATGGCATAAATATTGTAATAAATATATAACCATTTAACTGCAATATTCTCTCCAAACTCAAAAAGTAGGATATAATTTGGTGTTTCATCTCTGGATATTATAAAATTGTGTGTGTTGGGGAATTCATTTGAAAAATAATTTTACACAAGTCTAGTTAAGTATGAGAGGGGTTTCATCTTAACTTGTATGCAACATGGTTTCATTGTGCTTCCCAAACCAGCATTAACTTTTACGTAACGCGATGAAATTACCGCCACTTGAAATTATAAACGCATCTGAGCATCTCTCTCTCACACATCCACACAACTTTTAACACGTCTTGTTTTCCCACTACCATTTGCCAACTGGGATGAAAATGCTATATGGGGCCCACAAATCTAGTTTTTTAATTGGTAATAATGATTTTTACAAAGGAGTTAACTTGGAGCTTGAAAAATGTGCTCATCTTATGATGACAAGAGGGAATTGTGGAACACTTCAACTGATTCGTGGATTTTGATAGGTGACTTCAATGCCTATTTATCTTATCTTATGATGATGAGGGGTGGTTGTCTCCAAATACTTGATCTATGAGGTAATTTGGAGATTGTATTCATCATGCTCATTTAATTGAGAATGAAGTAGTGGGTGATTGGTTCACTTGGGGAAAGGGGTCACATCAAGGAACGAATTATTAGTCCGTCAGTAATTTTGCTTGGAATAGTGTTTATCCCTTGTCTAAAGTTCACTATCTCAATAGGTTTGGTTCGGATTATCAACCCATTCTTCCTTGTAGCTCCCCTACTAATCATACCCGCCACACCAACCATCATTTTCGTTGTCAGACTGCATGGTTTTTGAAAGAGGTAAGTATATGGAAAGCTGTAATGAGAAAGTCTTGGAGTTTTCCTAGGAAGCGGGAGAGTGGAATATAAGAAAATAGGGAATTTGATGGCAAAGAAAAACCATCTTATACAGAGAATAGAAGGGATAGGAAGAAGAAGAAAGAGAAGGGATAGCCGACATTTGTACAAACTGAAAGGGAGCTATGGAAGGAATACAATAAAGTGTTTGCTCAGGAGGAGTTATTATGGTTTCAAAAGTGTCGGTGTAATTTGCTGAAGTGGGGGGGACAAAAATAATAAATATTTCCATACGACCACAATCATTAAAAGATGAAGAAATATAATTGATGGCCTGAAAAAATTCAAATGATTAATGGATTTTTTATTAAGAGATACTCAAGACCATTGCACTAAGATATTACCAGGATATGTTCACTAGTGACTACAATAATAATTGATCCCTCATAACTAGCTCTAGTATACCTAGCCTAAGTGTTGACAAGAAATCAGGGCTTACGGCTAAAGTTAATGATAAAGAAATGAAAAATGCTACTTTCAATCTTGGAGCCTTTAAGGCCCCTGGAGCAGACAATATATCAAGAGTATTGTCACCTAGCCGACAAATCTAATTGTGCTATGGTGAAGGATTTTCAAGGATCCCTTGCAGGTACCAGCTCTGTAATATTAGCTACAAGATTATTACAATCTCATCCTAATCCCTAAGCAATCAAAACTTGAAACCATAAAAGACTTTAGGCATATCTTCCTCTGTAATATTAGCTACAAGATTATTAGCTATCGTCTATAGGGCATAATGGGTAAAGTAGTTGGGAATCACAAATGTAGTTTATTACGGGTAGGCAGAGCAATGATAACATTATCATTATTCAAAAAACCTAGAAAGGGCCTATGACCAGTTAGAGTGGAATTTCATTGAGGACAATTTTAGGGTTGCCGGTATTGAGGAGAATCTCTGTAAGGCTATAATGGCTTGCTCACAAGTTCCTCTTTCCAGATTTTGTGAAATGGTGATGCCATTGTTCTTTCACACTATCAACAGGTATTTGCTAAGGGGACCCAATATCCCTTTACATTTTCCCTTATGCATGGAGTGTTTAAGCCATATCATTAAAGATGCAATTAAAGAGGGTTTGTGGCATCCAATCCATCTTAACGTAGGGAGCCATCTTTAACCCACATCTTTTTTGCGGATGATCTTATGCTATTTAGGGGAGCCACTAGACTCAATTTAGTGAGATTATTTCCATATTTTATGATGCTTCGGGTCACATAATGAACAATATTAACAAGAGACTTGGGTAAATATCTTGGGATACCTCTTCTTCATAAGAGAGTCTTATTGGTCACCATTGCTCCAATTTTGGAGAAGTCTCAAAAGAAGCTAGTGGGATGGAAGAAAAGTTATCTTAATATTACAGGGTGAGCCACCCTTATCAAAGCAGTTCTATATGCTTTTCCCTCCTACTACATGCAGACTATGCTTCTCTTGAAAGGTTTAATTTGAGCTCTCAAGAAGCAAAACATAGGTTTCCTATGGGGTAATAGTATTGAAAATAGCAAAATTCATTTATTGCCATGGGAGATCATCAACAAAGATAAGAAAGATGGTGGTTTAAGGATTTGAGATATGAGGAGACAGAATGAAGCCTTCATTATGAAGTTGCGCTAGAATATTTGATTAACAAAGATGCATTGTGCGTTCAAGTTCTCAAAGCAAAATATAACCATGTAAATGGTCCTATGGTTAAAATTTGAATGAAGAAAAATGGCTCATACACCTCGATTGGTATACGTGCTGTGTGGAACAAATATCAAAGGGGTGTAGGAGTTAAAATTGGATATTGTGAAGATGCATCTTTCATTCGTCAATTGGGTAGAATTGAACACACCACTAATTGGCCTTATCTTGAAACTAGAAGAACTGGCTGATGGTGAAATCAAGTTGTTGGATTATGTTACTCCTTATGGAGAATGAGATAGAAAGAAATTGTGTGGATGGTTTCGTTCCCACATTTTTTACTAGATTATGAGTGCATACTCATCTTGTGAGGAAAGAGGAGAGGATAAGCGTTTTTGGAAACATTCATCTGATAGCTATTTTTCTATTTACGCTGCCTATCATTTTATTTCTGTAGGTATTCATCAACAAGCAGATGCTATCTTGAAGGAGTTATGGAAATGAAAAATTTTAAAGAAAATTAAAGCATTCATGTGGATCTTTGCACATGGAAGGAAACATACATCATAACTCTGTTTGAGGCGAAGAATTGATGAGTCCATGCATTGCCTATTTAGTTGCAGGGAAGAGGAAGATCCTATGCACTTGATGTGAGACTACATTAATGCTTGAGAGCGGTGGTTTTCAAGAGTCCATTCTTTTTTATGGGAAGAATTCTCATCACTTCAACGAATAGATTGGATCCGATGGAACCTCAAGAAGGAATCGAGTAGAGATTTTATAGTCAAAAGTTGAGATAGAGAATTTTACTTGGATACATTTGTTGGGATATATGGATAGACAGATGCAAGAGAGTTTTTAAAGAAGATAGCCAGTCTAAACATGATAATGCTCTTTCTATTTTGTTCTGTGCTTGTTGGGATCTATCTCTCTTATCACATTGTAAATTTTATACAGGACAATGAGTTAACCTACAGGAAGAGATCAATGGAAGACTGGATGTTTATAAGCTTGAAGTCGATGGATCTATTCCTAACTTTGGGCATAGTGGTTACGGTGGAGTTTTCCGAGGAGGGAATGATTGATGAATGGGTGGTTTTAGCTACATGCTTACATGGTCCCTCCTAATATCGGTAATACGCGGGCCCAACCCGCCAACCATTGGCGGGTTCGGGCTGGCATAGGTGGCGGGTTGGTTCCAACCCGCCATGCACAACCCGCGGCACCAGCCACCTATATATTTTTTTAATTTTTTATTTTAAAAATAATATATTATACATTTTTCTTACCTTTTTCATCTCAATATTTTTTTTCAAAGTATGATAAATAATAGTTAATACACTCAAAAATAGTATAGAATATTTTTTTCATATCAACTTTCTATAATACCATATTTAAAATTATAACGACATATTAATATTTATATTTTTTGTTTTAAACACATGAAAAAAATGTCATTATCGAAATTTATTAGTAGAAAAAGAATCATGAGTCAATTACTATGATGACTATACAATCTTATGAAAAAAGTTGGGCAAAAAAAGTAAAAAGAAATTTAATTTTTTTAAAAAATATATATGTTTGCTGGTTGGCGGGCGAGCTGCAGCTTGGCATTTTCCAGGCCGCCAAGAAATGGGTTGCTGGTGGGTTAGCCCGTCCAACCCGCCAACCTGTGCGGTTCAGACCGCAACCTACAGACTGGCCCGTTTTCCCGGTACTAGTCCCTCATACTATTGTGGAAGTTATTAAAATCATTCATGACTTACAATTATGTTGGAATTGTGGTTATAACTAGGTTACAATTATCACATACTACCAGAAAATGCCATTTAGCGACGGAAAAATCCATAGTTAAATGACTATTTTTCATCAGAAAATTTCTATTTAGCGATGAAAATATCAGTGACCCTCATTTTAGCGACGGATTTTCCATCACTAAATGGCATTTTTTTGGTAGTGATATTGCATCAAGGCTATTAACGTAGTATCTTGGGGTTGTGATGTAACATTCAAATTTTCAGCACCAGTAATAAAAGGCTAAATGAAGGATTAAAAGAGAGTTAAGGGCTAGATGGAGCGTTAGAAACCATAAGGAAGGGTGCAAGTGCTTGTTAGTTAAGTCAGGGGTATTTTAGTAATTTTGACTAAATATCACGAAATTGCCTAGGGCGTAGAAATGTTTAGAATGTTTCCTTGAAGCATATTTGAGGAAACATTAAGGTTAAAAGGAGTATAAATAACCTCATAATGAATTTTTAGTTATTAATTAATATTTGGCTAACTAAGAAATTTTTAGCCAAATATAATTATTTAAAATATTAAGAGGTCTCAGATAATTATGGTAAAAATAGGAAAAATAATTTAAGAAGTATGTGAATTTATAAAGTTAGTTTTAGATCTAAGTGCAGAAAAGATTACTTAAAAGAAAATGAAAAGAGCAATTAGTTCGAGAAAAAGAGAAAATATAGGAAATTTCAAAAAAGGCATTTCCACAAAGAATTTGAGGTCAAGAAAAATATGAAAAGTATCTCTTGATTTATGGAAATTTCCTATGGTATTACATTGTTCAAGTGATCAGATGATTCCTAAAAAGAATTTCCAGATTAATTTGCTTAGCCTTTAAGTAATGGTTTTAAAGGGAGAAAAGTAAATAATTAAAGTGAGAGGATTAGAGGCAACCGAAGGTCATTATCACTATACCGTATGAAAGAGTGTAAAGAGTTGGTAATTATGAGGTAAAGGTTATTGATAAAAGGTTGCATTATTAGATATTAGCGGAACCAAGAAAATGGAGCTTATACAATAAGTGTGGAAAACTTGTCAAGCAAGTAGGTTTTCAAAGAAAACCAAGTGATTGTTATATTAGAAGAGGAGGGGCTTTCTTGTGTGGCCAAAATGCAGAAGAAGGAAAAAGGAGTCATACGGGAGGAAGAAAAGGAAGAGAAAGAGATGAGTTTTGGCCAGGATATGAGGTAAGGGCCCTATTTTGATACGAAATCTTCCTATTCTTCAACCCTCTGGCCTCCACCCTCTATCTAATCAGTTTATTTGCTTCTGGTTTGATGTATTTGAAGAGAGACAAGTCACAACCCAAGAACTAAGAGAGAGAGAGAGAAAGTGGTTCAGAACTCAAATTGGTATATGTAAGTTTCAAAACCCTCTTTACAACAGCTGTGGAACTTGCTGGAAGATAGATTGTATTGTTTCCAGTTGTATGGAATTTTGGATTGGGACCCTAGGGGAGGAGGCTGTTGGCCACATTTTGGACGGCTAAGGGAGAATGAATTTGATGTTATGCATTAGTTAGAGAATTAAGAGGAAGTATGAGAAGTGAATTTGGAAGTTAGAATTTAAAGAGTTATAATTGAACGATAAGAGGAAAGTTGAGTTTGGGATAATGTAATGCATTCCAAGGGTAATTAGTAATGGAATTGTATTCTGGTATTGTTAGGCATCAGAGAGTTCAAGTAGCCTACAGAACCTAGAAGTTCAGGGAGGAGAAAGTGTAAATCAACAAAAGTGTAATTGGTTGCCAATTTATTAACTTTTACATTTACATTGCTATTGATTGTTATTATAATGGAAGGGTTATAGGCATTAAACCATAGATCAAATTTATAAGAGATTTGGTTAACAAATATAAACTAAACAGAGTAACTATTAGTAAACAAATATAAACCAAACCGAGTAACTATTAGTAAACAAATATATATCAAACATAGTATATCACGGGTTATAAACAATTCCTAACACCAAACTCCTCCTAAAAGTCTACAATCTTCATGTCGTCAAAGAGCCCCTCCCTAGTTGCCTAAAACCAAGTCCAAGACTGTAAGGTGTCACCCTCTATGTGGTCTACCACAACTCCTAGACTCAAGAGAGTTGACTATTCTCAAGCCATCTGCAACTAGGTCCAAGACTTAGAAGCTCTAATGTAATGTCAACCACTATGATCAGTAGTGGAGACTTTTACCATGAACTCTGCCTATTACGTCTCCCTTCCCCCTTCACCCACCACAGGGCCTCTGAAGCTGTTAGGTCCTTGGCAGTGCTTAGTATGACACTCTCCCATATGAAGTCCCACATTGGTTGGGAAAGGAGAAGGAATCATGCTTGATAAGGGTGTGTATATCTCCCCCTTGTAGACAAGTTTTACGGAGTATTGTAGAACTCCATGAGAACAAAACCTTATTCTGTTTGCAATATGGATAATATCTACGAAGGAGGGCTTTGGGGATATTACAATTGGTATTTGAGCCAGGTCTTCAGTCGATGTGCTAGTGAGGATGCTAGGTGCCTATGGGGGATGGATGTGAAGTCTCATATAGGTTGAGAAGGGGAACAAAGCATGCATTATAAGGGGTGCGGATAATTTCCCCCATATACACATTTCTGAGTTATTGTAAAAACTCAAGGAAACAAAACCATGCTTTGTTTACAACATGAACAATATCTATGAGGGATCGGTGCTGAGTTGTTACATAAAATAAATTAAATGTGGTTACCTCATGCCACTGGAAATATGTAATGCCATAATAATCTAAAGTCAAAAGCTCAAGTTACCAAAGCACAATTAATCCACACAATTAATTAAATCATACATTAATATAATGTTAACCAAAACAATTATATATGAATTTAAATAAAAACTCAATTCTTTTTCAAACTTTAAGTCTTCGAATAATTCCTCCACTTACAACCATAATTCGGTACTTTATCTCAATCATATTTCAATCTTCGAATAGTTCTATTTCACTTCTTAAAGTTATAATTAATAATAATTTCTTTCATTTATAAAAAATCCCCAAAATTCTCATTTTAAATCCTCAATAAAAAAATCGTATAAATCAATTATCCTCAAATCATCATTGCAAAAATCACATTCCTCTATTCTATAAGTTATTTCACTTTATTGGAATAATTTTAGGGTCGTTTTACTCACTGAAAATGAGCTTGAAATGCTCAACAATGTCCGAAGCACGAACGCAGACGAATGAACAGGAAGAGGAAAACGAAAATGATGACTCTCTCTCTCATGGACATATTTAAATAAAGGTTACGACAAAAATTGCACAACCTGACCACAGGATTAAAATATAACAAAAGGATCCCACTTTTCCATTTTCTTTCCATTTCACTCTTTCCCCCCATATACTATAATTTATTTAAATCTCATAAATTATATTTAAATAAATCCATGTTACTCAAATAACATAATAATAAATTTCAATAATCATAAAACGTTTTCTAATGATAATTTTAGAAATAAAAAATTTTTGGGATGTTACAAATCTTAGAAGCAATTATTTGTCATCAACATATCAACGTGCACGGTTATTTATATGTAAAATTAGCATGTCATGGTAACTATTCAGATAGCCTTATTATCATTAACATCATTGCACAAGGTTAAGGCAAACATTATCTATTGGCACAACAATAAGTCATGCACACTTACAAGTAAGACTTTACATGTCATATGGCTATAACCATACATCATACATGGCAAAACACATACACAATAATCAAGACAATGTAAATATAATAGTTAGAGTTTTGCTACCTTATACTTGACTTAGCTCTCCAAATGACTTCCTACTTGCACTTGTCACTTTAGAACTCTTCTTGGAACTTTGACACTCATACATATGTCATAGTTGTGTATTTGGCATCAACACTAGGCCAATATAACACTTCATAACTTATTGGAACTCAACTTAGTGTCTTAACTTTCTAACTTTGAATGTGATTCTAATGATTCCAAAATTGTGTTTTTACTTGTACCCTACACAATTTTGCCTTCTCAATCTAATGGAAGCATCAAAACATACAAAAATACACTCCTTCCCCCTTAATTCTCAGCTGAATGAATCGCTTGCAGAAATTGGAGAAAATGATATTTTCCAAGATTTCTTTCCATGCACATGCACAATCTCATTCTTAGACCAATTTTCAATCATTTAATAACTTGAAAACACTTATTTACATGCATCATCAACTCAGTTAGCAGCCAGGAAGAGGGTTTAATGCCATAATCTCAAAACACACTCAAATCTACTTAAATTTGATAGCAACATGTCACAAATAGAGTTTATCTCTACCCCTTATTACTTGTGATTATTTCTACTGCTCATTTTCTATCACAAAACCCTCATCATTAAAATAAGTCACTCAAACATCCATCAAGAGAACTAAATTGATTAAATTGAAGAATATAGGGCATAGATGAGTTCATAAGAAGAATCAAGCTTAAAACACTTGATTACCTTGAGTTTTGGCTTGAATCTTCAATCTTCTTGATTCCTCTCCACCTTCACGAGTTATTGCTCTTTTCCTCCTGTAAAGCACAATGAATGGGCAAACAATGGCGGGTAAAATACTTGTAAAAATTTGCATGAGTGAGTTTTAAGTGAGGTGGGGTCCACTTATATCTATCAAAGCAATTTTACATTGATAAAATGTATTGTATTGGCAAATATCTTTCATTACTCTTCAATCTTTAATAATAGCTTGACATATAGCTTATTTCACTCCCCACAATCTACTTTCACCAAAAATGAGTTTGCTTTAACTGATTTCCATTCATTGGAAATGCTTTTCGGGAATTCTAGGGTCCTTAAAAATTCCTATAATTTAATAGATCATTAGGGTATTTTTCTTAGCCTCAAACTAATTCTGGAAATGCCTTAAATTAATTTTCTTTCAAAAGTCAAAATTTGCTGATTTTCGATTTCTGTACTGCCATTCCCGTAGACTGTTTCTAACTTTCTTCTTAAAATAATTTTATATGTAAAAGTACATTTTTAGGCCTCTTGATAATTTAAATAATATTTGGTTAAAAACCCATTAAATAGCCAAAATATTATTTATCCTACAAATTTTCCTTGAAGGGCATTTTTGTCATTTTAACCTCACCTAGGCCTCAATTACTTATCATTGGATTTTTCTCCACCTTTCTATGCCTGGGTCATTTTCTGGTATTTCGTTTCAAAATTACCAAATTGCCCTTGACATTTCCTAAATGACTATTTTGCCCTTACATTAACATTTGTAAAATAACAACTCTGGACTTCCTTCCATCTCTTTTCACTCTTTGGACCTTTTATTTATATGTAACCCTTCGTTTAACCTTCCTTTCTAGTTACTAAAAATGTGGATGTTACAGCAAGGGCAAGGGGAATGAATGCTGAAGGAGTAGAAGTTGTGGCCATAGTACTCAAGTTGTAATTATAAGTTATGGTTGATTAATCCGTGACCATGTTGAGATCCCCATGATGCTGTTTTTGTGTGAATATTATGAATGATGATGAATATGTTAAGTTGGTTATCTTGGTTGCTATTAAGATTCGTATTATATTACCATATCAGCAAAGTGCTGGTTTTTGTTGTTCTGTCATGAGCTCTCTGACCATATTCGTAGTGGCGAAAGTTATGGTTGGTTGTGGCGAAAGGCAACTGAGAGGAAATGCTCTCAAAGTTTTGGCAAGTTCACCACGGGGAAGGCCAAAGTTGGTTGAGGCAAAACGGACCTAAGAAGCTCTATCACGACCCTAAAGAAGTTAGCCAAGGCGAAACCCAACTGATCCAAGTTCTGATACTCATGTATGAAGTGGAATTTTATGGTTTATTTTGTATTAATGAAGCATGAACTTGGTGAAATAAGGATCTTTGCCCTGTGAAGAATTGAATGAACTTCAATTGGATACGCTAACCACTTGATTCTGAATTATCCAGAATTATTTATGATTTTTCCTAAGGTTGGTAAGAATTCAAAGTTTACCAAGTTCATGCTATGAAGAAAGATGTTTAAAATTTTTTATTTGGCACACTGATTCTAGATATGGTTAAGCATATGAGTAGTTAGTTAAGATCGCTATGGGGCTTAAGGACAAAAGTAAGGGACGTTACATGTTACATCGGCCAACCATTTAAGGATATCGTAGATGAGGCATATTTGGTAATCTCTTATAATTGGAATATTGTATTACAATATGTTACGAGGGAGAACAACATATTAGTTGATAGACTAGCAAAAATGACCCAGAGTTTAATGGGAAACCTTTATTATTATGACCAACCAGCTTTTGCCCTATAGGAAGGGGTATTGTAGGAAGATCATTTACATCTTTGACACTGTTGTAATATTTTTGAACGTTTGTTAATTATATCTATTTTTTAACTCAAAAAAATGTGCTCATCATGTTTCTATAGTTCATCTCATCTTGGATCAAAATAAAATTTAATATTCCTCTTATTCTATTTATGAATATGTTTCAACATATCTTGTATAAATTAAGTAAAACCTTATACTTCATTAACTATACCTTAAAATGTAACAAATTTTTAACTTTATTCATATTAATATGTATTATACCTTACAGGAACAAAGTTAACGCAGCAATGAATGAATGTTAAAGTTGTATAATTCATATAAAAACTTAATAAAGTGACTTATAAATAGACCAAAAAAATTATTCTCTCTACCATATAAATAGGACAATATAAGTATTTGCTTATTTGCTTAGCAGTGAACTAGTGATTAACCAAAAGACTTTTATCTCGTTCCATATGTATATAGAACTAGTGATGATATGCATATCATTAAAGAGATTTAACTATATAAGCATTCAAATCATATCTTTTCGTGAACGCGTGTAGTTCAACAATGATTCAATTAATATAGAAGCTTGGGGCCGACATACTTTGTTTACCTTTCTTTATCATTGAAAATATTACAAATAAAGTGTTGAAAATCTTTTCTTCATAATGGGATAACCCTGATCCATTGAATTTCCCCATGGTAGGATGATTCAAGCATTTTACTGCAAGTAATTAGTTTTTTATTGGAAGTTCTGAATAAATTCTCTTAAAAACTGATAGGAAATCATTTGCAGTGTTTTGGACACATATAAAAAAGGTTATTAGTTGCATCACTAAGAAGGGTAGCTCAAATAGTATAAAGTTTTCTTAAAAGAGGTAAAGAAAAATTGAAAAGAATGATTAATGAAGTTATTGGAAGGGACATTTTGATTAAGAATTTAACTAAGTATGATTGCTGATCGAGCACAATAACATGTGTGATCCATATAGGAAATCTTAGTGAAATAATGCTTGTTTGTTTTTTTCCCATGGTTGAATTTTGTTAAATATTAGTATATACACACACTTCAGAAAAGAAAAATTAAATTTGATTATATTTTAAATGAACCTTTCTTTGCGTTTCCCCCCTATGAAGATTACTTTATGTTTTTTGGAAAAGGGTGGCAAAAGTGATGAAGCCAGAAAGGCTAATCGACTAGGTACATTGTGGGTCCATGTATTTCAATCTACACCTGAAATATGAGAAATTATGTGAGATAGAAGGAGAAAATAATAAAACAGAAAATAGAAAAATCTAGGGGGCGATATCGTTTCATACTACTCTTGGTTACTATGAAAGGACATAATGCGAATATTATCACAAATAAAAAAGATATAATTCTAATCTAATTTTGTTTAATTAATCTCATGCAACGACCATGTTGTGTGTCAGAAGCATTTATTTGAACCATGAAGCTAAATGTTACAAAAAAGAAAGTTCTATCTAACAGACATTTTCTTCAACATCCAACAGCAAAAGAAAAGATCCAACAGAAAGAATATACTTAACTATAAAATGACCAACATGAACTATAAATAGAAGAAGCATTCAAGAATAGTACAAGGGAATAAAAAGCAAAGAGTGAGCTAGCACATACAATGACAAAAATGTCGATTCTCTGAATCGCACATATATTAGATTGCTCTAAAATTATAATCCCTTCATGTGCTTCAGTGTTAACATAATTTGCTTCATAGAGTGAAGCATTTCCCAAATGTAATCATCCCAACCTTCTGAGAGTAATTTATGATAGATCTGAGTGAAATAGAGAGTGTGACCTTACATGTGATCACTACAAAAAAGTCCGTATTAGTAGTGGTTATTTTATGGCTTTGTAGCGGTTAAAACCCTACAAATTCATGTTCTAACAGTTTACAAAACTGTTGCAAAAGTCGGCGTGGCAACTGGTTTAGGCAGCGGTTCTAAAGAACTGTGAGACACATACAATAAACCGTTGCTAAGTTTGCAGCGTTTGTAAAAAACTGCTACAAAGTAGCTACATAAATGAGACGAGGACACGACGTGCAAAAATTTGTAGCGGACACAAAACCGCTACTAATCCAGTCAAACGCATAAGTTGAACATAATGTTTGCAACAGTTATAGAACTACTACTAAAACAATTGAAATTCCCGCCCTTTTTGACAAGTGGAAAACTTTTCCTCTAGAAATTTGTTGCGGTTTCTTAAACTGCTACTGAGTTAAAATGCAAATTCGCACCTTTTTTGGTCCAAGAATCTGTAGTGGTTATAAAATCGCTAACAGATATACTAGAAATATTAAAAATATGTAGCGGTTTTAGAACCGCCACTAAATGTCAGAAAGAATAAAAAAATTACTTAACCGTTAATTAAAATATTTTTTATACATTTATATATTAACTCTAGGTAAAAAAAAAATATATCAAAGAAAAGGATCATCAACAAATTAAATTTATAATCACAAAGTAAAGTAAATATAAAAACAAATGCATAAAAAATAAATAACAAAGTAAATAGAAAAAAAATAAAAACCTAACAAAAATAAAGAATATAAATAAACAATAAAAAAAAGATAAGAATGAAAAACGAAAAAAGACAAAAAAACAGTGTAAAAAAAGAAGACGAAACAACAACGAGCACAGTAGAAAGAGATTATACATAGAAAGAATGGGGGAAGGGATATTTATAGGCTGTCCAGCTAACATTAGTGGTGGTTTAGGTCACGTTAGTTTGCAGTGGTTTGATTAGCAGCGGTTTGTCGTAGCAGCGTTTGCTTCTGCAGTGTTTTAGGTTATGGTGTTTGCAGCGGTTTCTGTGAACTTGTAGCGGTTTTAAAACAGCTGCAAATACGTGTTACATAAAAAAAATATATATTACGTACGTAATTTATTTATTCATCTTCTTAAGCTCTGACAAAGGGTAAATCTTCATCTCCTTTGGGAAAAAAGTTTTGAAAATCAGTATGATGGAATGGCTCCGCCTTATGTGTTAGCTGTTCATCGCTATCATCGATGTCATAAATATCTCTGGGCTTAAGATGAACAATCATACTCCAATTTTTATGTTTCTAACCTTCGACATGATAAGCATATTGTGCCTCTGATACTAAAATACATGGCTCATCTTTGGAGAGTCTCCTATGTGAATGAGCCTTGAGAAATATACAGATTGATTCCCAGCTCATTAGTGGTTATTCTACGAGGAGTTGTTGTATTTGCCCAGGAAAACTTGAATAGCATGACAGTGAATTGACCTTGATAATTAAGTTTGATGATGTCAACCAATTTTCCGTAGTAGGGGACACCTCTGAAACGCATGTATAGAAGGTCCTAAAAACCTCAGAATTTTGGGTAAGAGAACCTTGATAGAGTGAAACTGTGCAAAACTTGAAGCCATTGATGTTGTAAGAGGTAAACCTTCTCGTATATTGAGTAGGCCTATGGAAAGACTTGTGAAATCAACTGGGTGGGGATTGTTATCATTGCGCATTCAACATGCAAACCAACTTGGGAATTCTCAATGCACCCTTCTATCAACCTTAACTGATGTTTATGCCCTGATACGTAGTTGATGCTTGACACAGCTTCTGAACTCTCTGTAATGATTACACATATATTATATGAGTTAGTAAACATATGTTAAATTAATAAGATAATTGGTTGGTATTGATGCTTACTGAATGAAATGATCAACTTGACTGCAGTTGATGAGGACATATCAGTATGCCCGTAGCATCTCATTAGGAGTGAGGTTGAAGTATTGATTTCCTCCAACTGGTCTCCCAATTGGAGAGAAAAATTGCCTACCAATGTTGAGGGACCAACATTAGGACAATTATCAACATGAGGAAGACGGTTGAAAGATGTCTTGATGTCATCAAAGTACTGTGAACAAAAGTTTAGGACCTCATCCCCTATAACATTCTATTATTGAACCCTCTAGTAATGCCTTATTCCTGACATATGACTTCAACTTCCCTAAGAACCTGTAATAAGTTCAAACACTAAGATAAATTAGTAAATTGGTGATAAATCGATGTGTGTTAATAATGTGCCTGAGTACCTTTTAATGGGATACATCCAATGATATTGAACTGGACCATCGAGTTTTGCCTCTTGAACAAGGTGTACGGTGAGGTGCACCACGATAGTGAAGAAGAAATGAGGGAAGATCATCTCCAAATGGCATAGTGCAAGAATTATCTTCTTTTGCAATTTATCCAACCCTCAGTGATAAGAACATTTGCACACAGATTTCTAAAGAATGAACAAAGCTCCACCAACATCGTTGAAACTTCTAGAGGCAATGTGTTTTTAGTGCCAACGGTAGTAATTGTTGCATAAGGATATGTGAGTCATGACTCTTTAATCTAGATACCTTTCATGACTACAAATCGATACACCTTGATATATTGCTTGAATATCCATATGGAACCCTAATGTTCTTCAATGTTGAGAGAAATATATCCTTATTTGGCTTCGTTAAGGTAAATTTTGCTATTCAAAACTTTTCATTGTCATCCAACCAAGCATCTTGACGAATTCCCCATGGATTGTAAATCCTTCCTGGCTGGTAGATGATCTTTGGACTTCCCAGATTTGTTCAACAAGGTGTACAAAACATTATCACATACAATCTTTTCAATATGCATGACATTAAGATGTGACGTATCATATTAATCTTTCAATAAGGAAGATAAAAAAATACACTCCTCTTTCACCATTACTGAACCGAGTCAACCTCCAAAGTACTATGTGGTCTCCTCCCGCCTCATTCTGAATCATCCTTTTTTTAAACTCAAATTGAATATCATCAAGCTAACTCAAAATATCGGAACCACTTAATATAGCATGTGGTCCTCTTCTTTCGTGTTTTCCATCAAAATGATTCCTCTGCAGTCCAAATTTGTGCTTCCCATCAAGAAATCGGTGATGTTCAATAAAGCACCACTTCTGACTATATGGAAGGCGCAATGGCTCCGCATCAAAGTTACCCAAGGGACAAGTGAGTCCAGTATGCACGTTCTATCCAGATAAAGTTCCAAGACTCATAAATTCACTTATCGTTCACATCAATGCCGCACGCAATTTGACATGCTCCTTATTGTATGTATTGTATGTCTCAATCCCATCAATCCACAATACAACCAACTCCTTTATCAAAGGTTGCAGGTAGATATTAATATTGTTGCCCGGTGTTTTCTTTCTTAGGATGATCATAGACAAAATGAATGAATTCTGCTTCATACACATCCATTGAGGTAAATTGTATGGAACTAACACCACAGGCCAAATACTATAACTTGTCTTAGGTTTTTGAAAGGATTGATCTATCAGTCGATAGAGCAAGGCATATGTTTCTGAGATCCATCGTAAAATCTGGAAATTCTTTGCCAAACCCCTTTCAATCCTCAAAATCCCTCGGATGTCTTAACTTACCATCGAGATTCACTTCAACAGCATGCCACCTCATGTGCTTAGCCATTTTAGTCAAGACATATAATATCTGAAATCGCGGCTTCAAAGGAAAATACCTGAGAATCTTCGCAGGATTCTTCTTCTTGCTCTTCCCCTTCCCTTTCGGATTTTAGTCAAGACATAGCTTGCAAATTTCTCTACTCACATCTTCTCCCCAATAAAGCTTGTAATCATTTAGACATGCATGGATTTTTTCGTACTTCAAACCCAATTTATTGATAATCTTCTTTGCATCATAAAAAGGCACCTGGATCGTTGCTTCAAGGAATGCGTAAAGTAATAATTCTAAATTCATCGACATTCCCTTATCAGATGTACTACATAAACACTTTATATGGTATAATTTAATTAAAAAGATAATTTTGAGTACTTTCCACACTCAGGATATAGAGCTTTGTCAGCTTCTTCCATGAGCTCAAAGAAAGTATGAGTGTCCGCGTTCCTCATGTACTGAGGTTTCAGACCTTGCACTTTATTGTGATTACATCGTCATGAACCCCAAAAGCATCACGAAGTGCATCATTGAATGGCCATCACGGTCCTCTTCCACTTCTATTTGTGAAATTGTAAGACTACATTCTCCCAAGACATCATCAGTTTCTCCATGATATACCCCGTTTTTGTAACTTTTATGAACGACTTAACTATTATGTATTCCTTAACAACATCTTTAACATGCCTTTTTTCTAAATTACATTTAGAGTAGGAACAAGAAATCTTAACTTTAATCTTGCCATGTCTATCAACAAAATCCAAAAAACTATTTAATCCAGCTAAATATCAGGCAGATATGCAAGGAAACCTTATCCATGACTTATCCATCAGAAGGACTTCACACAAACTTGATCGCAATATCACCAAGAATAAGAAGTGTGATCAGAGACAGAAACGAGAATGTGGAAGTGATTAGAGGAAGAAATGAGAATTTGGAAGTTTCTGAGCTGAGAATGCTTAAATTGGAATCTGTCAACGGACATAATTTTGTAGTGGTTATAAACAGCCCCAAAACGCTACAAAATGCATGACCATTGACATTTGCAGTGGTTCAAAACCGCTCCTTAAAACATTACAAAACGCATGACCGTTTGCGGAATTATTTTGAATTTCAAATATGCAGTGGTTCTATAATCCCTACTAAACCCAAGAGAATTTAATTTGAATTTCAAATTTGCAGCGGTTCTTTAACCACTGCTAAGCCCGCAAGAATTTATTTTAAATTCTAAATTTGCAGCGGTTCAATAACCGCTGTAAATATAAAAATAATCGCTACTAACGTTGTTGCACTTAATGAAATAAAACTAATAAAATATTTATTAGTTAAATTTAATTAATTTAAATTTTTAGAATTATTTGTTAATTAAATTAAATTAATAATAATTATTTTGATATAATTTATATTATTTATCTTAATTGAATTAATAAAAGAAATTAAAAATCTCAATTAAAAAAGTTCGAAAAAACAAAAATTAAATAAATAAAAGAAATGTCTAAAAAATAAATAGTAAATAAATAAAAAAATACAAAATCAACCATATGCAGGGGGTTGGGAATCCTGGGGATGCGCGGGAGGCTGGGGAGGGGGCGGTGGAGGAACTGGGGGTGGGGGCCCAAGACTAAGCATCAGAGGTAGGGGTGGAAACAGGCCAAGCTGCACCCTAAACAGGCCAGGCCTGTTTTGTGTGAGAGTAGCCTGGCCTGGCCTGTGGCCTGTGCACAGGCATTTTTTAGGCCTACGCCTGAGCCTGTTTTCAGCCTAACCTGGCCTATGGCTTGTACAGGCCTGTTTTTAAATATTATTTTTTTTCTCGTTTAGAAAATCCATAAAAACAATAAAAAAGAAGCTAACAATTGTCAATTTTTTAAATGTTTGAATAATATATTATGGCCATTTCTAAGCATTTTACAATTACAACTTTAAAAAAATTGAAATGGTAAATATGCATTTAAATCCAAAATGATCATTCTAGGCTTGCATAGAGTAAAGTCATTCAAAAAATATTTACATGTTTCATATATATATATATATATATATATCTTTTTTTCCAATATATATCTTTATATCTTTTATTTGTGTTTAATTAATGCCCCAATAGTATTTGTTCTACGCTCCATTATATAAACTTGCCAATGTAATAATTAATTATTATTCACTCTTTTCATTGCAACATCATTAACAAATTATGTGCGTGCAATGAATCAAACTCGAGATTATGGGTTTGAACTTTTTATCAGGAGTGTTAGTTATCGCCCAAAAAAAGTCCCTGCTCCAAGATTTTTTTTATGACATGGGCTTCGATAAATTTTGTTCTAATCAGGGAATTTATTTACACATTGCTTCCTTAAAAAAGACATAAAAGGCTTGGGCTGAAAAGAAGCAATAAAAGGCTTGGACTGAAAAAAACAATCACTGGACCATAAGCAATGCATGCATGTGTCCTTTTTTTAAAAAAAAACAGGCCACCTGACAGGCCAAAAAGGCCTATCAGACGGTCTGGGCCTGTTTTGAAAACAGGCCTTCTAGGCGGCCTGGGCCTGTGGCCTGGGCCTGTATAGGCTTTTACAGGCCAGGCCACATGCCCCTGACAGGCCGCCTGACCTATTTCCAGCCCTAATCAGAGGTAGCTTTGGTGCGCTAGGATAGGCAGCCTAGAATGTCATTTGTAGCATGACATTCGTAGCCTACCTCTACATCTTCATCTGCGTTTGAATCTCTGTCTGCACTCCGGCCTCTTCTTCCTGCACTCACGACTCGAACTAATGCCGTTGCGCCTCAAGCTCAACATGGAGCAAATCTCTGTCCACATCCGAATCGATGTGCCGTCAAGGTCCAGAAGTAGTCGCCTAGTATGTAGGAACATTGGAGGAAGTCCTTGCCTCATATGCTCTGCCCCCAAAGATAATGGTTCGGGTCGCCCTAAAACCGAACCCTCAGAGTTGGTCGGGGTGCCTCATGGTCTCCCTCAGTGAGGCAGTGGGGTCTAATGCTGACCCCAGGGACTCCCTCAGCTCAGTGTCTATACGCTAAATACGCCCTTCTACTCAAATAATAATTAAGAAAAAATTACTAAAATTAAAAATTATTAATTTAAAAATTAGTTATAAAATTCAAATTACTTACAATGATCTCCTCGATCTCCTGCGACAAAGGAGGCCCATCAGTGTGTCTGTGGGTGGCCACATACATCTCCTCGTAAGTCGCCCTCTGTCCCTCCCTCTGTGTTGCCTCATCCAACTCGGAGTAGGCGATGGAGAATGTCTTCGATCCTACCGTATGGTAGATCGTCCACTGGGCCCGACTCCTTACAGCCCTTCTCGACCTGGTATGCTGCTCCGGTGACCTCTTGAACCAGACAAAATTGGCCCAATACTGTGTCGATTGTGTCAGGGATGTCCTCTTCTATCTCCTAGATTGTCCTCGTCCTGTCCCCTTCCTTCTAATGGTATAGGCGATTTCGCCTATTCTTCCACCCTTCGTCCATCTTTGAGATGGCGAAGTCTTTGTGCGCATCTCGCACAACAAATTTACCCCGCAATTAATTTCGAAATAAAAGTTAGTCAATTATTTAATAATCAATAATAGTCACAAAGATATATAGAATTTAAATTTTACCTTCACTTTCTCCCACACCACGTTCTTCAGGCTCTGCTAGATCCTTTTCCAGGTCTCAGTGCTGATATCAAACTGTAAGTATTTCCCGCCCTGCTCAGTCAGGTAACGATTGAAGAGCTGACCACCCTTCCCCGTGGCTGTCGGGTGATGTCATCCCACTGCACTATAACTCTCTGCCCACTGGGGAATTAGTGTACATCCCTCAGTGTCAGCTTCTTTGTCACCACCGCCCCTGTTGGATATGCACATTGAATTCATGCATTAATTTAATAAAATATTTAATTATTAATAATTAAATAAAATAAATGAATTTAAATTGAATAATGTATTAATTGTTTACTTACCTTGAATGTCCACTTCAAAACCAATGGACCGATCAGCAAAAGGGCGTCAGAATCTGTCTCTAGTGATATCTGGATCCTCAAACATCCCAGCCTCCTGACTGAGATATTGACATCACCAATGTCAAATTCGTCGACGCTCAACACCACATCATCATCCACCGGGATATCTCCACCCCCGGAATCATAGGCTCTTTCCCAGGCCTCCGACTAGGATCTTGATCAGCCATATGAAAAAAATTGTTAAATAAAAAATTATAAAATTAAATGAATAAAAAATTTTAAAAATCTAAACTTTAAAAATTGATAGTAAAATATATAAATTTTTTTTCATAAAAACAGAAAGTTATATAAAATCTCTCTGATTTGATGTTTAAAACAAAAGTGAAGAAATGAGGGGAAGGTGTGGTTTATATAGGCGTTACATTAATAACGGTTCCAAACAAACCGCTACTAATTTGCAACTGTTCTGTGCATAACCGCTACCATAACCGATGCAAAATGAACGTGTCTAATGGGAAATCGCGTACTTTAGTAGCGGTTTGTCTAAACTGCTATTAATGTCGAGACTCTTCGTTTTTGCAAGGGTTATTTCAAAACACACCACTACAAATTGCATTGCACAACCTTGGAAACATGTGTAATTTAGTAGCGATTTTTATAATTGCTACAAATTTCATTACACCTGGCGACTATTCCTTTCTGCAACTGTTTGCCTTTAATGAAACCGCTGTAAGTTGACAAAAAAACCGCTGCAAATTTTGGCTTGTCGTTCCCGCCATCTCGCGGGAACCGATCTACGTTTTGTAGCGGTTATAAACCACTGCTAACCTCATTGCTCTATTGCCGTTGCAGATTTGTAGCACTTTAACCTAAAACCGCTACAAAGTGTCTTATTTAGTCACTATTTTTTTCAAACACTAAAAATGAACCACTGCTAAGTGCTCTTTTTTTTTTTAGCAATGGGTAAGGAGGAGTGATTATAAAGGTTCTCAAGTACTTATGTTAGAATCTTGAATCGGTTTCACAAATGTCCAGTTAAATTTGTGGGGTTTCTCAAGCACCAAAAGTTACAAACTTGAGTGGGTTTCATAATTGTCTTGAAAAGTGTATGGTGTTCACTGTATTGAATATGTTGATGTAATGGTTTTCCAAGTAATTGGTTAAACTTAAAAGTTATAGTGATTGCAAATATCATAAGAGTCTAAGGACTGGATGTATGTCAGAAAGGGCTAAACAAGGATAAACTGTTGTGTATTCATCTTACATTCATCTCCACTAATTTCTAGTGATTTCATTTTTACTATATCAGATTTCATTTTTTGTTTTTGTTTAATTCATGATTTGGATATTTTGATCAATCGAGATTTGAACAGAAATTTTTGAGATACCCATTTCACCCCCTCTTGAGTGACAACCATCCTAACAAGTTTGAATGTCTATTTGACACAGTTGAACTGTATTGCGTAAACATCTGTTCTTTCAATGTCTTTGGTTAAGGGCAATCTGATTGACTCCAATTTAAGGTTGTTTGGGGATGCTATTCCTAATATTAATTGGCTTTAAAATATGATTATTGGGATTGTTGCAACATAATGAAATACTTGCACTGCTCAACAGATTCGTTGGACTCTATCTAGTTTTTTCCTTAATCAAAAAAGGATCTCAAGTGAAGATATTTCCCCTTATATGGTGCTGAAAAGAATTTCCTTCGCTGTGTCATATTATCATAATATTCTTTCTTTATGTAAGCTTTCTTTATGTAAGCAGGATACGAGTAAAGTTATGATCAATCCATATGTGCATTTCCTCAATTGTTCATGGCAACAGGTTGATTGGTAGATCAGAATTAATAAGGAGAAAAATGAAGAGATTCAACTAAGCAACTTACATTATATCAGATAGTATTAATGGAAGTAATAAGTGGTTCATAGTGTTGTCACTTCTTCGGTCTGTGCTTTTATTTATCAAAAACCGGAATTATATTATATTAACCCATGTGTTTACTCTTTAGGTCTTTATACAGAGGATCAGAGACTGTTCAATTTGCTAGGAAATGGTCAACAACTACACATAGGCCTTAGGGAAATGGTGTTGGACTGTATTGAATTTGTTGCTCTATTTGCTAATAGTGTATAATATATTGTATTAATTATATATAAAAAGATAAAAATAGTTACTATTAATTTTGTAATAATTACTATTAAATTTGAACCTATGTTTCCATAGCACACCATTATATATATAAGAACTATTGATCTTCTCATAAATTTCTATAAAATGTTTCTGTATTGAATGAGTTTCCAATAAATTCTTCATTAACTTCTTACCTTTTTAGCCACCCATAAATTCCATTCCGTAATTATTTTCATAACATAGTCATTATGAATCATACAAGTGGTTTTAATTATCAATAACAGCCTGTTTTACTTATAAAACACTTCTAACATATTACACAGATTTAAGAAAAACTTAAAATGCAATCAACCTTATCTTAAAAATTTAAACGTTATCCCTATTTAACAACAAATTAGATATAAAATTATACAGTCACATAATTAATATAAACGAAAAACGTTACAGAATTGTTATTTTAAAAATTTCATTGGTCAGAGAGAGAGAGAGATTGTGCTTGTTTAGGAACTTCGTTGAGAGAACGACCGTTGAGAGAAATGGCTTTTGAAAATGACTTTTGGAAGAACGAATAAGATTTATGTTTGAATAGATCGTTGGTAAAAATGCAGTTACATTTGGATAAACCGTTGGTCAAAATGACTTTTTGTGAAATGCATTTATGTTCGGATTGAAATTTTGAGAAGTTGCTTTCAGATAAAAATTACTTAAAAGGGTATGAATATCATTAATACATATAATTATTTTGTAATTTTTTAATTAAACTGGAAAGTTCCATGTAGAGTCGTTGGTATTTCTTTCTCCACCCTCTTGCATGTTCATCTTCATTTCTACTCATCTGCATCTGCATCCTCAGACCAAGCTTCTTCCCAATTTCTCAGCCGCAGATCCATTTCTCAAACACTACATTAATCAGCCCAGAAGCTTCAGACAACGGCGAAGCATCCAAATTAGAAACACAGTCGTGCTTGACGTCGACATGCACCAAAATCTCACAGTCGTTGGCCAACGCAATAATCCACTACGCCACCACCAACATCACTCCCCAACAAACCTTCTCTGAGATCTCAGTCTCAGCCCGAGTCCTTCAGAAGAAATTGCCCTGCAACTTCCTTGCCTTCGGCCTCGGCCACGACAGCCCGATGTGGACATTGCTCAACCACGGCGGCAGGATGGTGTTCCTGGAGGAAGACACACCCACGACAAGCTGAGGAGAAGCAACCGCGAAGGAGGAGGGGAAAGTGAGAGTGCGATCGGACCAGAAGCAACCGTGAATGTCAGAACAGAAATATTTGAGCTAACGAAGGCGAAGGAATAAGAAACGCACCTGGAAATAGGGGAGAAGAGAAGCAAGCTGCAAGCGTCGAAGATTGTGACGGAGGCACGAAGAGAACGAAGCCGCGATTTTTGAAGGCTGTGGGCTGTGGCAGAGGCATGAAGATAACAAAGCAGGGAGAAGGCGAGGACGAATGCAGAGCTGAGAGCTTTATGCGACCGTTGTGCAAAATGATTTTATGAGAATGGGCTTTCAAATAAAAACTTATTTTGATCACCAACCCAAAATGCATTTCTGGAGGTAAACGTTTCCCAAACAAGTACAATTATATATTTTCTATGCATACAAAAAAAAAAATTGGTACCATATATAGTATTTCTTACACAGAAACTCTCAAATATAAGTTAAATAAAAAAATATTCTCCGAATATATCTTGGTTGACTTACTCCCTAACGCGGCTTGGCAAGTACCTGTGTTGAAGTCTATTGATTGAAGAGGCCGAAAAATTTTCACGTTCCCCCTGTGGGCGGAAAGCTATTTGTCGTTATCGCCACATTCTGAACTGTGGGACCCACTCCACTTACGTCACTCCTCTCTTCCTTTTCCTCAACCCGCAGCCGTTTTTCAGTTACTCTCTCTTCCCCCACTCTCTCTCTCTCTGCACCGTCCACGTCCTTCCCCTTCCTTCGTATATTGATTTACATATATAAATGCAATGATGGTAATTATTAACCATATGACACTCTTGAGATCATAATTCATAAACCAAAGAGAGTAAGAAATCTATCTCCTATCACTCTACCTTTTCTCTTCTTCTTCTTCTTCACTGGTATGAGGCTTCCTCTTCGAGCTTCCCACCAACCTTCATCCACTTCTTCCATTTCATTGCCTAATAACTCTTTATCAGATCCCTTCCAATTCAAGGCCACCACTACCACAGCAGCCACGAACTTGCCGTTCAAGAAGTCTCGGCTCTCGTGGAGCCGGCTCCAGCACGACTCGTCGGAGCAATGCGATATGCCAAAGCTCGGCCGAAGGTGGATGCAATACCAAGGGATCAACAACTGGGACGGCATGCTCGACCCCCTCGATGACACCCTACGCCATGAAATCTTGAGATATGGCCAGTTCGTGGAGGCTGCGTACCGCTCCTTCGACTTCGAAACATCGTCGCCGACGTACGCCATGAGCCGGTTCCCAAAGCGATCACTCCTGAGCCGATCGGGGATTCAGAAGTCCGGGTATAAGATAACGAGAAACCTCCGTGCGACGTGCGGGGTTCGATTGCCGAAATGGATAGATAAAGTGCCATGGAAGTTCAGCTCTTGCAGTTGGATAGGTTACGTGGCGGTCTGTCACGACAAGGAGGAGATAGCGAGGCTCGGCAGGCGTGACGTCGTGATCTCTCTGAGAGGAACGAGCACATGTTTGGAGTGGTTGGAAAATGCACGCGCCGCCTTGACGAGTTTGCCGGAGGATATGGGAGGTAAATGTGGAGAAGCTATGGTGGAGAAAGGGTTTTTAAGTCTTTACGTATCGAAGACACCGAAGGCTCCAAGTTTGCAGGAAATGGTGAGAGAAGAGGTAAAGAAAATTATCCAATCTTACGGAGATGAGCCACTAAGCCTGACGATAACTGGTCACAGTCTGGGAGCAGCACTCGCGATTCTAAGCGCGTACGACATAGCCACCACATTTAAGAAGAAAGCTCCAATGGTGACGGTGGTTTCTTTTGGCTGCCCGCGCGTGGGGAACGAAAGCTTCCGGCGGCAGTTGGAGCAAAGTGGGACCAAGATTCTGAGAATAGTTAACTCCGACGATGTTATCACGAAAGTGCCGGGGTTCGTGGCCAGGAGTGATGACGTGGCAGGCGATGGGGTGGCCCACATCGGGAGGCTGCCGGCGTGGCTGCACAGGCGCGTGGAGGATTTGCGGTGGGTGTACGCAGACGTAGGGCAAGAGTTGAGGCTCAGTAGCAGGGAGTCTCCGTATCTTAAGAGCTTAGATCTCGCCACGTGTCATGATCTTAAGACATATCTTCTTCTGGTAAATGACTTCGTGAGCTCGACGTGCCCTTCCACTACAAAAACGAACCAGTATCCAGCCGAAGCGTGGCTGTGATATTTTTGTTTTTCCAAATATATATATATATATATATATAGACACACACTGACACACATTTTTTTGAAGAGAAGCCCTCATTTGAAAGCATAAAGAAAGAACTGTAGTCTGTACATGTTGAACAATACATATTTGACTGTATGGTTAAAGATGGTAGATCCTCCCTCCCTCCCTCACGCAATTAATAAGCTCTTATTAATGCAGTCAAATAATCTTAATTTGGTTTTTTTAGGATTTCTTTTTTTGGATTTCTCCACCATTATATGGCATTACTAGCAAATAACCAACCCAATTCGTGAGAATATAGAAACTGGCAGGGAAGTTTCGTGGAGAATAACTTTTATGAAGTTTAAGGTAAACCTAGGTTTTAGAATATAGATTTTGGGAGAATACCTTTTACGGATTTCGAGGAAAAATCTAGGTTTTGATTTTTGAAATGTGATTGTGTTTAGGAAATTATTGTACTTATTTGGGAACTTCATTCCCCAAACGGTGCACGTAAGCCGAGACAAAACTATCTCAAGCTCCGTAAAAATTTTCTTGAAATCCGCAAAACCTTCTAGAAATCCGTAAACTCATTTCTCCCAACGGAGTTCCCAAACACACACATTAGCTTTTACGGAGTTTGAGGCAAAAAGTAAGTAGGAAAGAGAAAGAAAAAAAAGAGAGAAAAGAGAAAATTTATCATGAAAGAGTGTGATTTAGCAAAAAAAAAATAGAGTTTTCAAATATATGTTTTGTGACAAAACCTGGGTTTTAAAAAATATGAGTACTTAGACAACACTTAGATTTTGCTAAGACCCAAACGAGCCTTAGGTTCACAATAAGGGAATTTTGCTACCTTTAAGTAATATTGATTTAGCATGCATTACTACATTTTGGTCTTCTAACATCCATTTTATGATGGACTTTTTTGCCAAAAACGTTAGAAACATCGTGAAGTCACACATCTATCAACAGCCGAATGTGAGAGGTGCTTCATTGTGTTTGATAAGAGGCTCAGGGAGCTTTGATCTCAAGTAAGCTGCGGATACCACCACCGGAGACGATGACGACGAGGACGACAATGAGGAGGAGCAGTGGCGGAGTCATGATTTTAGAGTAGTGAGGTAAGTTTTTTATTTTCAAACAAATGACAACAAACTTACTAGTATAGATAATTTGAGTGGGTGTAAATTTTAAAAATAAGTTTATACATAATAAAAATCTAATAGTGATTTACATATAAATCAAAAATTGAGTGGAGGCATTTGCTCCCCCTCATTATAATAACGTGGCTCCGCCACTAACGAGGAGGAGGGGTACCCGGAGAATCACGTGGATGTAGAAGAAACCGGCGATTATGCTTCGGGGGCTGTGTTTTCCAAGTGGTTTATGACGTTGCAGGAGGGTCAAAATAGTGTTTGACGGGAGAAGACGTGAGGAACAGGGATAAAAGAAGAAGTGGTGCAGGCAGGGAAAATATTTTAAAATTTAAATGCCTCTCAATTACAGAAGCTAACAATGGAGCTGTAAAGGAGAAGATGGAGTGGCAAGGACAAAGTTAAGAGAGAATTAGGGAAAATGAAAACACTTCACGGGACAGAAAAATTGAAATTAAAAAAAAAAAAAAGGAATCATCCAACCCTTCGGTTAGAGGTGAGATAGCCAATATTACCACAAGCTCTATGCATAGGCACCACTTTTCACATTCAGCTTTACAAAAACTGGACGCGAGAGGATGAATAACACTATTCTAATGGATCCCTCATCCCTCTCACGTTCATTTTTTAAGGTGTTGGACGTGAGAGGGGACGTAAATTCACCTTTATGTAGTAGTGTGGATGCGAGTAAATTTTGGAGTGGAAATAATCCAAACTCGTCAACTACATTAATAGCTGAAATATTACATGGAGGTCATGTAACATGAATAACATTAAGCAACTCTTTTAAATCCTTCTTAATTATGCAGTCGTAATTTCAAATGTTTGCTAACGTGGTTGTAAGTTCAAATGTTTGCTAAAGATTAATGATTGATATGTGAGTTACGACAAACAAATCCGAAATATTAGATAAATCTATTTTAAACAATATTTTTTTTTACCCAAAACAAATTACAATGGGTATTCAAATTTTGTATAGTAATAACCATTTTTGAAACTATGAAAGATCAATTAATGTTATTAATTACAACAGCCAACCAAGAAATACTAAATTTGGGTTCCTCTATAAAGTCCCTTTTTTGGTTTCAACTTTTATTGGTGGTGCCTAAGAAAAGCATAATTGTGTGGAAGCACATTAATTTTAGCATTCAAAATTTTCTAACATATATAAAAGGAAAAACATTTAAAATTAAATAATAATTTTGGTTGATAGCTTTCAATAACATGAAGGCAAATATGCTATAATCAAATAGCGTTATACTTTTATAAATACGCTACACAGCCATTGAACAATATAGGGTTCATCAATTGTTTAATGAAGTCCTTCTGTAATTGTTAAATAAAATAATAAAAGGTAATATTTTAGTGGGCTATGATTTATTTAAAAATTATCATATGATATTGATGCTATAAATCTTTCTTTTTTGTCCATTTTTGTTTTATGTAAAAAAAAAAGGAAAGAAAAAAATGAGTGTATATTGGAGCAAATGAGATTCTTTGAAACAATCATTTACTTGAAGGAAATGTGAAGTCTATATGGATGTTGGATGTAAATGGATCTATGAATAAGACTCAAATAAATAGAATTGACAATCATATACAAGTTGGACGCTATTGTAGGAAATGGAAAGTTCTCAAGAATCATGATTATATAGCTTCACAAGAAACCATATTACATGTGTGATGTGTATATGTGGGGTTTCAATCACTACAAAAAAACCCTACTTTTAAATGTGATAAAAAAGTCACCGTTAAAAGTCTATCCTTAAATAGCAACTATAAAAGATTTATTATAATGAAATAAATTAAGGTAATAAGTTTCCATTTTCATATGTTAAGCATAAAACATTTTCCTAAGTTTTATGATTAAAAATATTTGTTCTACTAATTTGATTTGTAAAATTTAATGTGGTGTGTACTATCCTCCCATTCTAATATCTTTCTCTCTCATATTCAAGATAGAAGAAGACAAGTTTGGGGAAGACAAGAAGATCCAATTGACAATCAAACCATTCATATTTAGTGCATAAATCATCTTCTAAATTGCACTTGATCAAGATTGTTTAGATAATATGTGATTTTTTTATATTCTTTGACATTTCCACAAAAATAACCCTCTTAAATATATTAAATTTAATCCCACTTCTTTGTCAAAGCAATATATATTTATATCCTGTTATATAATTTCTTTAATACAATCTTGAAATATAATATGAATCATAATCTAAATTCATAGTTAAAAATAAACATAATAAATTCAGAAAACATATTAAAAAATTATCAATTACTTATTAATTATTTTTAAATTCAATTAGAACACTATGGTTTAGAAAAAGCTGAAAAATTATGCTTTTGAAGAGAAATGCCTTGGGTCACTGCGTTCATTATTGTCTGTCAAAAATGCCACAACCAAAAATTTTCTCTGTCATTCATTTTTATAAATAGTAACTACCGAATTATGTTAAATGAATTGTTAGCTAAAACTGGTTTAAAAATAAATATATAAGAGACGTATTTTTTCTAAGCATACCTTTTTATGGAGAGGATTAGTAGGAAAAGAAATAAGAGAATGGATGGAGAAAAGAGACGAGAGAGATATGATTAATTGAGGATAAAAATTAAAAAATGCATTAAATTTTTATACTAATACGTTGCTTATAAAATAAAACATCCTATACTAAAGAATATTGTTTATAAAAAACATTATATGAGTAGCCTCCTCCAACTTCAAAACCATCTCTCCTATTCCAATATTTTCCCAATAAAATAATTACATGGTATCATATATTTTATAAATTATTAATTAATTGTATACATTGTTGGCATTGTTGATGGGGTTGATGATTGAGCAATGTATTTTATAATGGAGGTAGTCATACTGAAGTGATGGAAATTATGTTCTTAGTCCCACAATCCAAAGGTTTTTCATTTTATTTTCCTTTCCGTTTTTTTTTTTTTGCTAGTTTTACGGTGAAATTTTTGAAAAATGGCCATTAAAAATTTTAAAAAATATTATCAAAATTTTGATTTTATTAATGCATGAAAATATGACAATTAGTAGCATAAAAATTTCCTCCAATTTTAATAATTAAATATTATAATTTTTGTGGTCATTCAACTTAAACATAAAAAATATGGGTTATTTATTACGTATAAATTTTTTTCTCTATTTTTATTCCCTACTGCCGAATATTTTTTCTCTAAATTTAAACGGATGATTATGAAAGTAAAAAAATAAAAAGGACATTTTAGAGAAAGTGTATTATATTATACCACTGTTTAATTTCTTATCAAAAGTTATGAGTATAGTTGACAAAAAATGTTACATCTTTATCGCTTGGAAGATATAACTTTCACAATTAGTATAAGGAAATCTTTTACCCAGTCAAATTTCAAATCCTCAAGAAATGCTAAGAACTAATTTCGACAAATATAATTATCTCATCATTTGCCTGCTTCATGATTCATCACTTGACTTTTGAGTGTTTAGACTTACAGTAAGAGTCTATCGTTCCATCATGAAAATATACAAGAGGGGGAAAAGAAAAAATGATGAGGAGATGACTTTTAGTAACGATATAGGGATTCCGGCCTACGAATCACCGAAACCATAATATAAGTGTAAAAAGATAAGGTTAAGTCTAACCCTTTAAATTTTTTTATCAACTTTCAGTTTAATTCTTTAAATTTTTAAAAACATTTTTAATCCTTTAATATAAATAATGTTAGTTTAACTTAACGGAAAATGCTGATACAGTCAATCTAAACGAAAATTCTGCAATTAAATAATGTTAAAATATATTTAAATATTAATTATTTCACATATATAATTATTTTTATATTTTAAAATTTAATCATGTTTTATCCGTATTTAATTACATAATCATCATTTAAATTTGCTAAGTTAGCATTTTCAGTTAAGTTAAACTAATAATATTAACAATAAATGACTAAAAGTGCAATTTTAAAATTTAAATAATTAAATGTATACTTTAATCAAACAATACACAATAATAAAAAATTTTAAATACACAACAATCAATCCCTTGGAGCAATTGACAAATGTTGTTTTAACGAGTAGTTTTGCATTCAAACTCTAAGCATGCATCTACGATAATTACTTAAAAGGTAGTGCGATGCTCTCCATTGTGGTAGCTGACAGGCCACGGATACTAGATGCTAAAGCCAAGGTAATCATATATTGTTCTTCTAAGGCAAATAAATCACAACGTACCCGTTTAAAAACGTGGTAGATAAGTACTTTTATATAAGTCGATGCAAATATATGGAGGAGATTATCTCGTTTTACGGAAAAACACTATTGAACGTATTTTAAAAAGTAAATAAACTTTTTTAAACAAGCACAATATAAAACTACATAAGTTAAAATAAAGATTCGATCCAACTCTGACCGTCTTCAATGATATTAACTCTAACATTTATATGCTTTCTTTCTTTCTTTCAATTTCAACCGAAGTACTTAAAAAATTTGATTTGCTTTTAAGATGAGTTGACTTCACCTAACCTTTTATCGCCTAGTTCAATGTATATAATAACCACACGCATTAATTTCTCTTATTATTATTATCTTTTAATAGATAAAGGTGTTGTACCTTTTGCGTCTGTGAAGATTTCACATTCATAGTAAAAGTAACATCTAAAAATTCTACTAAAAAAAAGGAAAACATAGTTGTGCACGCGCGTGTATAAACGCATGAGCAGATATATTCACAATCAAATAAATTAGAGAAATACCTAAGAGTCATATCATTAATGAATTCTCCAATAAAAATGCCTCATATGGGCCCCACAAATATATATATATTACACTATATTACACCAGGTCACGGTAATTAAGAGAAATTTATTAAATATATATGATATCACAAAAAAAGTGTAATTGCAATATTTTCATTTGAGAGAGTATGAATAGCGTGATTCTCTAAGAGTATGAAAGTTTTTCTCCATAAATTAAACCAAGAATGATTCTGTAAATTTTTTGATAAAAATATTTATTGTAAGAAATTCTTCTCGTGATTATTGAACCGATTTATCTTTAAATTACTATTTTCTCAAAAATTCAAGATGATAAATTTTTCTGAATGAAATATACAAATGTCCTAACTTAATTGCTTACTTATTTGAGAAATAAAACAAATTAAAGAACCATTATTATTTTCATGTAGACCAAGACATATGAATAAATAATACCTAATTTATTTTTCCTGTGAATCAATGAGCACATCCAATGCCTTCTAGCATTTTATGGGTTCGAAAACCTGAGTGGAATTAAAAAAAAACAACGTTCCACTAGTTGAAAGCGAAATTCGTTTATGAAATTCTAAAATTTTATTTTCTATTAAGTACGAGAGGCAGTATAACATAGTTGTGATCAATCCTAAAGGATCAGACCTTGTTAATGGTTATGTTTTATTAGACAAAAAACTCGACTTAATGATGATTCTTCTACAAATTTGTAAATCTTAAAAAGATAATTGTGAGTTTGCTAAAATAAAGTTATGATGGTTACAAATTTACTATAATTAGCAATCGTAACAAGTTCGGAGACTATGCAAGCTTCATCCAATATAAAATTTTCCTAATAAAACCCTAAGTGCTTGTTGGCCTAATAATTGCCAAACCTTTTAACAAATCTCATATTGAGTCACCCTTGACAAGTCAACGCCAATGGTAGAACTCCAATTAGTATTTCTTCTATATATCTTTACACACACACACACACACACACAAAGGCTACAATGTTTAGCCATACAGATGAAAAGTTGATGACCTCTTCTATTATCGTGTGAGTCTCAGAAAGAAGAAAGTCCATTTTTTATTCCCTAATAAGACCTAAAATTATCATAAAGGAGTAATTTTTTTTTTTGATACAATAAAGGAGTAATTTGTTGATTGCTATTACTGTGTATCATATGGTCATGAACGATTTGATCTAATGGGTCAAATTAAATGTTGGGAAAGCTACTAGTTAGACCTGATGGATGAATGATGACAAATCAAGAGGAAGGTTTACCTTGAAGTAAACAATTATGTTAATGTCTCTAATATCACTACAAAAAATGACGTATTAATAGCAGTTATTTTATGCATTTGTAGTAGTTTTAACTGCTACAAATACATGTAGTAATGGTTTAGTAAACTACTACAAAAACCACCGTGGCAAGAGATTTAGCAACGCTTCTACGTAATTGCGACGCATATAGTACAAACCGTTACTACATTTGCAGTGTTTGTGATCAATCGCGGCAAAATAAAGAAGATTGCGGGGATGACGAGCGAACATTTGTAGCGAACAATAAACTGCTACTAAATTAGGAGAATATGACTTTTGGGCCTTTTTGTAGCAGGTTAGGAACCACTGCTAAAATACTAGAAGTTGAAAAATGTATGTCACTAGTAGCAGTTATAAAACCGCTACTATATTTAAAATGCAAATTCTCACTAAATTTTAGAGGCATGGACAATTGTCTCTCCAGAAATTTGTAACGGTGATGAAACTGCTACCACTGCTTGTCAAAATTTAAAAAGCCCACCTTTTTTGGATAAAAAATTCGAAACATTAAATTTTATAACGGTTACAAAAATGCTACTAAATTTTTTAAATAAAAAATACCACAAAAAAGTTATTTAATTTTAATGAAACTTAATTTTAAATATAGAATAAAACCGGTAATTAATAGATTGTTTATAATGTGTAAATACTACTAATTATACAACATATACAATATGAAATGAATTGGAAAAAACCGAAAAAATACAAGAACTATTGATATATTAAATGAGATGATTTATCAAAAGCAATATCACCCAAAAAAGTTGACAAAATAAAATAAATGAAATAAAAATAAATTGTAAAAACCAAAATAATACCCAATTTGAGTTGAAAGCAAAAAATAAACAATATCAACAAACATTAAAAACACTTCAAAATAAAAGGCATAAAAAGAAATTAGAATGGTGCACTGGTTAAAAAGGAAACAAGATCAGAAAGAGTAAATGATTAAAGAAGAGAGAATAGACAGAGTAAGAAATGAAAGGAGGGAAGGGTTATTTATAAGATGTCCGGCTCGAATCAGCAGGGGTTTAGGTCATATATTTTGTGGCAGTTTCCTTAGCAGCAGGCTTTTAGTGTTTTAGATGACGGTTTTTTCAGCGGTTATATCCATTTGCAACAGTTTTAGAACCGCTACAAAGACGTGAATTTCGTAAAAAAATTAAATATATTACGTACCTGATTTATTTATTCATCTTCATTAGCTCTGACAGGGGGTAAATCATCATCTCCTTCGGGAAAGAAGTTTTCAAAATCAGTATGATGTGGAATGGCTTTACCTCATATGTTTACTGTTTATTAATATCACCCATGTCATAAAGATCTCTGGGCTTAAAATGTTCAACATGCTCCAATCTCTATACTTCTCATTTTCCACATAATAAACTTGATGCATATCTGATGTTAGAATATATGACAAATTGTCTTGAGAGTCACTTGTGTGAATGAACCTTGAGAAATTCATAGATGTGATGCCTTTATCGTATTTGCCCAGAAACACTTGAATAACGTGACAATGAATTGCCCTTGATAATTCAGCTCGATGATGTCAACCAATTTTCCATGGTAGGGGACACCTCAAAAACACATGTCACCATCACTGTGGCTCACATAACTTCTTGTACTGAAGGTCCCAAAAACCCTAGAATTTTAGTTGAGAAAACCTTGATCACTTGAAATTTTGCAGAACTTGAACCCGTTGATGTTGTATGCAGTAAACCTTTTTGTATATTGGAGTAAGCTAATGGAAAGACTTGTCAAATCAACTGGGTGGAGGTTATTGTCATTGTGTATTCGGCGTGCAAACCAACTTGAGAATTCTCTTGGCACACTTTTACCAACCTCAACGGACGTCTGTGCCTATATACGTAGTTGACGCTTGACATAATTTCTGAACTCTCTGTCATGATTAAGCATATACGATATGAGTTGAAAAAATAATTTAAATTAATAAAATAATATGTTGGTACTGATACTCATTGAATGAAAGGATCAACTTGACTGCAGTTGATTAGGACATGTCAATATGCCTGTAGCATCGCATTATGAGTATGGTTGAAGTATTGATGTCCTCCAACTGGTCTCCCAATTGGAGGGAACAAATTGCTTGCCGATGTTGAGGGACCAACATTAGGACAATCATCAACACAAAGACGATGGTTGAAAGATGTTTTGATGTCATCAAATTAAAGTACCATGAACATGGTAAATTTTGCTGGTTGAAACTTGTCATTGTCATCTACCAAGCATCTCAACAAATTCCCATGGACTGTAAATCCATCCTAGTTCAAAGATGATATTTGGACTTTCCATATTCGTTCAACAAGGTGTATAGAGCGTTATCACACACATTCTTTTCTATGTGCACCATATCAAAACTGTGACTTAACATATTATTCTTCCAATAAGGAAGAGTAAAAAAATATACTCTTCTTCCGCTATTACTAAACCGCGTCAACATCCAAAGTATTACGTTTTTCGAAACTCAAAATGAACATGATCAAGCTGACTTAGAATATCAAAACCTCTTAAATTGGTAGAAGGTCCTCTTCTTTCCTTTTTCTGTAGTCTAAATTTGTGCTTCCCATTAAAGAATCGGTGATGACTGATGAAGCACCACTTCTGACTGTATGGAAGGCGTAATGACTCCATGTCAAAGTTACATATGGGATAAGCCAGTCTAGTATGAACGCTCCTTCCAGATAAAGTTCTAAGGCCTGGAAAGTCACTTATTGTCCACATCAAAGCTGCAGGCAATTTGAATAGTTCCTTATCATATGCATCGTATGTCTTAATCTCATTAGTCCACAATTCAACCAACTCATTTATCAAAAGTTGCAGGTAGACATCAATATCATTGCTCGATGCTTTCTTTCTTGGGATAATCATAAATAAATGAATGAGTTCTGCTTTATACACATCTATGGAGTCAAATTGTATGGAACTAACACCCCATACCAAAAACTGTAACTTGTGATAAGTTTCTGAAAGAATTGAATCCATCAGTCACCGAACAAGGTGTATGTTTCTGGGATTTGCCACAAAATCTAGAAATTCTTTGTCAAACCCTTTTCCAGGCCTTAAAATCCCACGGATGTCTTAACTTACCATCAGAATTTGCTTTAGCAGCATGCCATTTCATGTGCTCAGCCGTTTTAGTCAAGAAATACAATCTTTGAAGTCATGGTTTCAAAGGAAAGTATCTGAATCTTTGTAAGTTTCTTCTTCTTATTCTTCCTCTTCCCTTCTGGCTTGTATCTCAAGGTGTTATATTGCTTTCAAATTTCTTTGTTCGCATCTTCTCCCTAATAAAGATGCAATCGTTTAGATATACATGGATTTTTTGTACTTCAACCCCATTTATTGATAATCTTCTTTGCATCATAAAAAGATGTTGAGATCGTTGCCTCAGGGAATGCGTCGACTAATAATTCTAATAATTTTATTGAACCCCTACAGCATCATGAAGTGCTGTCATTGACAGGCTCAACAAGGTCATCTTACACTCCTATTTATGAGATTGCAGGAGTATACTCTCTTAATACATCATCAGTTTCTCCATGATGTACCTAGTATTTTAACTTTTAGGCAACGATTTTAACTATTAAGTGTTCCCTAACAACATCTTTAACATACCATTTAGGATAGAGACAAGAAATCTTACCGTTAATCCTTCCATGTCTATTAGCAAAATCCAAAAAATTGTTTAATCTAGCCAAATATCGATGGGACGTGAGAGGAAACTTGATCTATGACTTATCCATCAGAAGTACTTCAAATAAACTTGATCGCAATATCACTAAGAATGAGTGTGATATGAGAAAGAAGCGAGAATGTGAAAGTGATCAGAGAAAGAAATGAGAATCTAGAAGTTCTTGAATGAAGAAGGCTTAAATTGAAATTTGTCAATGGATACAATTTTATAGTGGTTCCAAACTACTGCCCAAAATGCTATAGATGCATATTAACGATGGTTCGAATCACTACCTAAACCGCAACAAAATTCATAATCATTGACATTTGCAGCAGTTTATATGAAACCGCTACAAAAATAGAGTGCCATGGGAATTTGCAGTAGTTCTTAAATCGTTGCTAAACGAATTACAATCCATGTGAATATATTTTGAATTTCAAATTTGCAGTAGTTTAATTTCCACAGCACTATTTTTGTAGCTGTTTACAACCGCTACTAAAATTCGTAACTTTTAAAAATAACATTTAGTATTTCAATTTAACGTATTTAATTAAATTAGATTATTAAATTTACATTAAGTATTTTAAATTAAATGTAATAAATTAATTACGTATTTATTTAAATAGATAACAACTTAAATTATAAAAAGTTAACAATTTTAAGTGCAAAAATGTTTGAAAAATACAAATATTAAATAATTACAAAAAATCAATTGTCTGATTATGGGGTATGGGGTTATCCGGATCCCTGGGATGAGTGGGAGGGGGTGGGGTGGGATGGTTGTCATGCCTAGGAGGGATCAGTAGAGGAGCCAAGGGCCAAGAGTCGAAGGTCGGTAAAGGAGGTAGCTGTGGAGGAGCAGCGCTGGGATATGCCACCTGAAATTCCATCTGCAGCATGGCATTCACAGCCTGCCTCCACATCTCGATCTGCGCCTGTATCTTTGATTGCATTGGGCTTCTACCTCCTACACCAGAGCCTCAACATGTTACTGCATATATGCCTCGATCCCATCATGTTCGCACTCTTTGTCCACATCCGAATTGCTATGCCTTCTAGGTCTAAATGTGGTCGCTTAGGATGCAGCAACAGAGGATGAAGTCCCGACCTCATATCGTCTTCCTAGTAGATAATGGTCTGGGTCACCCTAAGCCAAAAACTTGGAAGTCTCCCCGGGTGTTGATCACGCCCTCTATGGCCACCCTCAGTGAGGTAGTATGGTCTACCACTGACCCATGGGACTCCCTAAGTTTAGCATTAACTCACTAAATAAGCTCATGTATTAAAAATGGAATTAAGTAAACATTATTAAAATGACTAATTTAAAGTAAGTAAATTAAAAATTAACTTATAATAATCTCTTTAATCTCCTGTGTTATTGGAGTCCCATCATTATGCCTGTGGGTGGCCACAAACATCTCCCCATAAGTCGTCATATAGCCTTCCCTCTGTGCTGCCTTATTCATCGGAGTGGCGACGGAAAACGGCTTTGATCCTGCCGTATGGTGGATCGTCTGTCTGGCCTAGCTCTGCACAGCTTTCTTGGACACGACTCTCTGCTCCAGTGATCTCTTGTAGCGGACAAATGTTGCCCAATCTACGGCATCGATTATGTCAGGGATGTTCGCCTCCAACTACTCTGTTGTTCTCATCCCATCCTTATTCTTCAGGTGATATATTCAATTTTGTCTGTTCTTCCACCTTCTCCTATCTTCGACACCAAATAATCTTTGTGCGCATCTTGCACACCAAATTTAATCTGTAATAAATTCCCAAATAAAATTTAGCAACAATTCATTAGAAAATGATAATTTTATTTAAAAATATACACAAATCGTACCTTAACTTTATCCCAAACAACATTCTTGACGCTTGACTGGATCCTCTTCCATGTCTCGGCGCTGTTATCAAATTGGACAAAGTTCCCCCTACTAAGCCAAGTAACGGTTGTACAACTAACGACCTTTTCCCTTAGGTTTTCATGTGATATCTTCCCACGGCACTAGTATCCTCTCCTCAACATTGAGTTGGTGTACATCCCTCAATGCAAGCTTCTTCATCACCACTACCCCTGTCAGATCTACACATTTTATTCATTCATTAATATTCAAATAAAATGAATGAATTAAATTGAATAACAAATTAAAATTTACATTACTTACCCTGCATATCCACTTCAAAACCAGTGGACTAGTAGAACGGTGCAGAAATCCTTGCTCCCTAACGATATCTTAATCCTTAAAGATCTCAGCCTCCTCGACTGAGATGTCAATCCCATCAACCTCGAAATCATCAACACTGATGTTCAATGTCTGCTCCACATTTGTGTCAGCCCCACCCATATCAAGGATATCATGAGGGTTCATGGGCTTATTTCCAAGCTTTTGACCATGATCATTACCATCTATCTACAAAAAAAATGATAATTAAAAAAATGTAGCGAATGAAAAATTTAAAATAAAAGAAATTATAAAAATATCATTTAAAAAGTTTAATGAACTAACCTTAGAAATTTTTAAATAACGTATATAAAAAATTTGAGAAAAGGAGAAAAATTCACTACAAACTCTTGATATGATGTTTTCAAAAATTCAGAAGTGAGGAAATGAAGAAAGGGGAGGGTATATATAGCCATTCACTTAGTAGAGTTTTTGCATTAACCGCTACTAATTAGTAGTGGTTTGTTGGCAACTCGCTACTCAAACCACCGTAAACACAAGGCCTTTCATTGGAAACATGCGCATTTTGTAGCAGCTTGTCTAACCCGCTGTAAAATGCATGCAGAGCAATCAACTTTTCAAATCAGCAATGGTTTTGTCGTCTACAACCGTTACAAAAAAACAGTGGCAGACCTGCATAAGACCTCGAAAATGCAACATTTTAGTAGCGGTTTGTCTTAATCGCTACAAATATCGATGGAGTTGTTGACCTTTTGTTTCTGTAACGGTTTACTATTTCTAAACTGCTGCAAAGAATCGCTGCTATGTTGGCGCGTCGTTCCGGCCAAAATTTGCGAACTTGGCTCAAATTTGTAGCGGTTATAAACTGCTACTAAATTTAGCTTCTCATCTTCATTGCAACTTTATAGCCCTTACACCAATAACTGCTACTAATCTCATATTTTAGTAACAGTTTTTATAACCGTTACAAACTAACTGCTGCTAATGTAACATTTTTTTGGTGAAAAACTAATGTAACATTTTTTTGTAGTGTATGTCTCTTACCAATTAAGAGTCCCAGTTAATAAGGAAATTAATTGGGAGAGACTAGACATGCTATGAGTAATTTGAACAAAGTTCATTTGCGGTAGTGCATCAAGGGCATTTGAGGCCATGTGCAAGTAAATTATAGGTATATAGTGTCTTTTTGTGCTAATCCCGTATACGGAAGTTATAGTAGATAGCATATAGTAAAAGTGAAGATGTTTACCAACACAGTTATGATAGAGCACAAAGTATGAAGCAAGAGAGATGATATAATCTTACAATGGTAGACTTACAAGCGTTTTAGATATGCCGTGGAGTATTTCATTTTGATTCATACCAAATAAAATATAATGTAAACTAATCATAATTTAATTAATTATTATCTAATATCATATTACTCAAGAGGTTGTGGTCAATATATCTCTTCAAATTTAATTGAGGGACGAGCCAGGAATAATCTAGTTTGCTAAAATGAGAGGGAATTCCATATTCCTTAAATATTGTCCACCATCGCTATATAGTGGGTGCCTCCGTTAGTTATTTAGTATCTAACTGTTGAGTTTTTTTTTGGTTACCTCTCATTCTTAGTGTAGCGTATCTGTTGACCTAACTCAAATCCACACTCAGCGATAAAAATTTGTGACGGATTGTGATGGAATTTAGGGATGGAAAAAGTCCCTCCCTAAATTTTGTAGCTAATCATTTTGTGATGGAATTAGCGACGGATTAGTGACAGAATTTAGGGATGCAGTAAAATTCTAGGAATAATGTCACTAATTTAGTGGTTAAAATCTTTTTTTAATATTTTGTTGGATGAAAATCGAGAACTAACATCATATGATTTTCTGTCGCCGCTGAAAGTCATTTTTTAGCAGTGATAATAAAGAAATCAATTATTGTTGATGACAGGGGACTTGCAATAGGGACAAAATATTGAACGACATTCACGTAAAATTGATCCTTACATATAAGATAACGAACTACAAATAAGAATTGCATTGTATCGCGGTCTCACAATGCTTTTGGCCTCTATTAATTAATTCAATTTTCAATTGATAGGTTCTTATAATTTAAAATTTAAATTCAAATCCTTATAGTAATTGATAAAACTTTCAATGTAGATGCTTTCTATTCCTAAAAGCTTGCAAGTATTATTAAATTTTCCTAACGTAACTAATGTTATGTTAATTTAATACTATATATATAATTTGAATAAAACTAGGTTGCAATGTATGACAAAATAATGATCCAGACAGAAATTAACATAAGAACCTGCAGGAACGAATTAAAATTATTTAACTGTGCATACCTAATTACACATGTTTAACTTAACATATAAAAAATCATTGAATTTATTGGAATTGTAATTTTTATTAAGTAATTAATTGGTGCCAAGTGCATATTGGAGAATGAGTTAACGAAGAATTATTATTTCGTTATTGGGGATTTGCGATTGAGACAAAACATATAAGAGGATATGAGAATGATATTTTTCTAAAGATGTGGTACTCCCCACGGTTTTAAACGTAAAAAGCTAATAGAAAATAATATATTTTGGTCTTAAATGAAAACTTCATCTACTTTATCTCTTAAATTTAAAGTTTTTCTAAATTATCTATAGTGATTGAACATATTAAGGGTTTTTCATAAAAAAATCCAATTTAAATAATTAAAATGGGAACTTGAAGGAAACACACAAGCATCCTTTCGACAAATACTAAATTAATTTTTTTAAAAAAATCAAATCCAGAAGATGAACTAAGATTAAATTTTGTTGTGATCATTGTTGAGTCACTACTATAAAAGATACTTTTTACGCCCTATTTTAACCCAATTGGCTCCCTTTCTATGGGAGCGTCTTGTGAGAGGAGTAGAAAGTTCGGGCTTACGACGTCTTATATCATGTAAGGCGCCATAGGCTAGACCTGCAGCGCCCTATATTTATATGTAGGGCGCTGTAGGTTTTTTTTAAAATGTTCTCTTCAATTTTATTTAACCCTTTACTACATTTGATTTAGTTTACAATTCCATTTTGTACCAGATCAAGTCCAGACATAATAAACACATATACTGAGCAAAGATTAATCAAGAGTTATAAGCAAAAGTCATTGTGGCGGAGAAACACAAAATTAATCAAGATTTAGACGTATATATCTACGTAAGCTAAGTCCTTGTGGCAGCGAAACACAAAATTCATTATCTCATTTACTGAGCAAAGATTATTGTACATTTGTGGTAGAGAAACACAATTCATCAATCAAATTAATCCTATAAAAGTCGACATGAAACTATACATTCACCTTGAAGAAATAAGGATTATTTACAAGTCAAGGAGACATCTAGCCAACAAATCTCTGATCAAATCAATGTCACCATCCAAGTAAGTATCGTCATCATAAAAAATCTACAAATTTAAAAACAATTGTTAGAACAATTCAAATTCATCAAACTAAACGATTAACTCATTAATAGTTGATAGATTACGTATTACATCTTCTACATCACGACTCAATCCACTCTGAATGATACTATACATGTAACTGATGACATAATACCCACACTTAGTATTGCTTGACTGTTGGGGGCACTAAAGATAAAAAAAGATATTGTTAAAACGTATAAAGGGATAAAACGACTTTCAATGAAAAAAACTTAAAGTCAAAGTACTTACTTTTGGATAAGACCACTGTGTGGTTTTATTTCTACCTTCTCGTTTACCGCCCATAATTCGGTATGCCTTGAGTGCGTTGCGATTGAATTGACAATAGTTACATATGAAAAAAAACATATTTAAACATCGTTAAAAGCAATAATTTACAAATGGAAAAACTTACGTATCAAAGATGTATTTTTGTTCGGACCCTGCCTTTCTGCCAGACAACGGATTAAACCAATACACATTATTTACGAAGGGGTAGATAACACAAAGACTCCAATGATCACTACAACAACACATATAAATGAAGATCAAGTTAGCAAAACAAGTTAATTATTATCAATTAAGCTAAATGTGTTAAAGGGGTAACTATAATTCCATACCTTTCAATTATTGGCGCTAGGTAACACATCTTTGGATTAACATCTTTGGTAGGACATAAAAATCTATACATATCACCTCTAGAAAAGTTGACGCAAATATTGTGAAAGGTCCTATTAAAGAGTTAAATAATAAAGGAAATAGTTAATATAGATAACACATCTTTGGATTAAAAGTCGATATCATCAAATGAAGATAGGAATATAAAAAACTTACAAAAATGCAAACTGAAGCCATGCTATATCGAGGTCCTGCAGTGATAGGAATTGTTTCACATCATCTTTGTCGATTACGAATTCATACATTACACCACGACCAACAATCCCATTAAACATCTGCATGGTCACGGGTGTAAATTTTTCTAGTAGCTGCCGCAGGCGTGACAAGGATGGAAATTTTGCCGCTTCTTCTGGGTCCTAGTAAAGTAGAGAATACAAATTATAAATATAATGCAGAAAAAAATCAAGTAAGATCATAAGGTGGCTACTACCTCATGAGGTGTTGTAGGTGTAGAAATGAGATTTTTCGACCAAAGAATGAAGCAACCCTTGGATTGGCCTAAACGGAGCACCTCTCTATCAGGGATTGGGACATCGGAGGATTCCTCACCATCTTCAATACCTGTCACCGATACGCGAGACAAGTTATCTGTAATTGGCATACAATGGTGCGTAGTAGCTTGCCTGTAGAAATAAGCATGGGCAATAGGGCGTATTGGCTCATCCAGGTAGAGAGAACAATGCTCTCTAACTTCTTCTGCGGGGGAACTAGGAGAAAGGTCACCCAGTGCTACTGTCTCAAGCGGATTATTGCTATCTTTACTACTGGGAAATACAGGGGAATCCATATTCTTTAGTTCGTCAATCAGCTTCCCCGATTTCAGGAGAGCTGCAAACTCAGCTCGCATCTCAGCTCCCAACTCAGCTATCATCTCAGCTCTCATCTCCTCACTCAGATTGTCCATCATCTGGTTTTGTATCTGGCTTTGTATTGAGCTGCGAAGTTGAGCGTCAGACTCAGCTCGAAGTGATTGATGCATCTCAGCTACTCTGGATTGAATCTAAGCTTCAGTAGATGTTGAGATGGTCGTCTAAAATATTATCCTAGACCTGTTCCCCTCGACTCCCCTCGAACTTGGCCTGGGTTATCAGGCTTTCCAATCGCCATCGTTAAGATGTCCATCCTCCCAGTTTGAGTGAAAGTCCCTTGGCTGCTATGCTCTATAAGGTCATCCTGCATCATATAATACGTTATAAGTGAGGTACCAATAAACCTAAGACAAACAATCACATGTAATTAATATCTGTCAACACTTACAATCCTTCCAGCTACCTCAGCAATTGCTTTATTTATGTACTTGCCACCTTTCATCCTTGCTGCTTTCCATTTTTTGTGACGTGGAGGAGGAGCAGGGGCCTCAACTACAATGGCGAGATCTGAGGCGGATGCCTCCTGTAATGCCGATATATATTTGCAGCACCCTTTTATTTATTTGCTTCAATTAATTCCTATTAAGGCATAAGAGGGAAATCTGAGTCAGTGATAGCAACAAAATGTAGAGAACGGAAGGATGTTACCTGAAATTGTGGGTCTTGCTGTGATGACACAAACAGCCTCCAGTCTTTGGGGGATAGAAATGGATATTTCTGACATGGATCTTCATCTTTCTTTGATCCTCGAACATAAAATTGTGTCAGCTTATTCTTAAAATCTTTCCATCGAATGCGAATAAGGCCAATCCAGTGCTTCTTCAGTTCTTTAGTGTCAGGAACATCATAGGTTTGCTGCAAAGTACAACATTGTCAAATAAAATTTGAACAAATTGAAATAAAGTCATAAATGAAGTGGTGTTGAAAGTTACATACCAACATTTCTTGTCATATCATATCTCGTATTTCTTGTGGAACAGACTGCCATTTAGGGTACAGTATGCTAACTCTGCTTCATGCCAAATACCCTAAATAGCTGATAAATCGATCTTGCTCATCATCGATAGGATTCATAACAGCATCAAATTCTACTTGCACCTTCTCACATCATTAGCGACGACGTGCAGTTAATGAGGCCATAGTTGTACATCCCCGAACCTTTTTCACCACCATTGGGTTTTTATCTACGTGTCCATCACTGTGTGACTCATCAGAATTCGCCATATGTCTATTAAGATATCAATGTCAGATATAAATAAATTGCAATCAGCATTGATAAAGTATACTAAGGTAAAAACATATAACACACAATACTATAACTCATAAAAACATATAACACACAATACTATAACTCATAAAAACATATAACACACAATACTATAACTCATATCATAATTAACTCCTTACTTTATGTATTTTCCCATATTCCTTCACAGTGATCTTGTCTTACAGCATAGTGATCATCATAAACCAATTCCACTTCACGTGGTCTAGGCGGATTTATAGTAACAGGGGGTGTATCGTCCAGGTTAAAGGTTGGATCACCATCCTTTTGTTTTTTTACTTTGAAGTACAATCAACATTTTTTATTTGCTGGGTTTGTGACATAAAACACTTGTCTAGCTTGGCTTGCTAGAATGAATGACTCATCTCTATAACCAACTCTTTCAAGATCAACTGAGGTAGATCCAAACTGTTGGTCGACTACAACAGCATTATTGTTAACCCACATACATTTAAATAAAGGAAATTTGAATTTGTTGTAGGTCATCTCCCAAATTTCTTCAATAACTCCATAGTAAGCCATAGATGTCAATACATGGTTCTTGTATTTTGAACTTGAAAAATAATAAATAATTTGCATGTCATTTTTTAAAGGGAAAAACAATCCAAAATAACTAAATTCTTAATTTGTAAATACCAATGCACCAAAAACAAATCTCTAATTAATAACCCAACATTTAAATCAAAATAAAAACAATAATCATCCAAAACAAACGCAATATTCATCCATAATAAACCTATAACGACATTATCTTCTCTAAGAACAAGAATGAAAATCATCATATGCATTGTTTGAATTTTTAAGAAAGGTGTTACAATTGAAAGTAGCATAGGACAAACCACTTATGTGCACCCCATAATCAGCTATTTTTTCTTTTGCCCTTAATATCTACATAAAACAATTGGAACATTATGTGGTTGGCTATGTATCAGCACTTTCAGTTTCTCATGGAATTCCACTCGCCAAATAATAACTCAAAGTTCAAATGCAACACTCTTCCTTCTTTCTAAATGTGTGAACACCTAGGAACCATATCGTCAAGGTTGAATATGGAAGCAGCCATATTTGTTTGGTTAAGCATGAAAATGAATTCAATGATAGTAAGGTTGTATCCAAAATGTTTATTGTCCCTTTAAAAAAAAGTACATACACCAAAACGTATGTAGAAGCATATTTACAATCTTTGTAATCCTAACACACCAAAATCTAGAAGCTTTGAAAAAAGATCCCCATATGCATAACAATGTCTACCTAATATAATACAGAAGCATGTCAAAATGGAAATGAAATCAGTAATGCAGCAACATAAAGCTACCGAAGCATTAAGTAATAAAGTGGCGAAACGGAAACAGAAACGGAATGAAAATGAAGAAACCGAAGGAATAACGACAAAACATGTGAAGAAGAAAGCGACGGCGACGGCGATGAAATAGAGAGATAGCGCGGCTTGAGCAACAACGGCTGACACGATGACTCATGCGACTCGAGCAATGGGGTCAGCCGTGTCTCAACGATGGTTGACGCAGTGACTCGGCGAGACTCGACGGCGGCTGACAACGATGGAGGGATCGGGGGGCGTGGGGTCAAGGTAAGGCTTGAGGTTGGGGGTGTGGGGTCACTGTGGGAGGGTTTTGGACAGAATGAGAGGAGCATGGACGGGTGGGGATGGATAGTAAGGGTGTGAAAATTATAGGGCCCTTTTGGCGCCCTATCTTGAGGATAGGGCGCCAAAAGGGCATCCAAGTGTGCCCTATCTTAATATAGGGCGCATAAAGTTGCACCTACATTCTTTAAAATTTCAAAAATGCCACCGCCTTCATTTTTTACTCTCTTTTTTAAAAAAGGACGCGAATTTCAATAGTAAAAATTATATTCAGTAGTAGTGAGTGAGAAAGCAAGGTCCTCTCAAGTTGCTTTTTCTTATATATGTAGGAATACATAGTGATGTACTTTCACTCTTTATCTTTAAGTTTGTTAGGCTTGATGAACAAATGGGCATAGAACATGTTTGTGCCCTTGCTCCCTTCTTGACATTTTGTTGTTAATAGACAAAACTAAAGCTCCAATTCTAGTCGACAACATAGATATTTGTCATCAAAATCTCACAAGTTCTAGTTCCTTGTTTGTATATTCTGTGGACCTATCTGAGGTTGTTTGGCATTGCTAAAGTAACTAAAGCAAAGCAACTGCAGAAAGTGATAATTATGTATTCATTATGAATCATCTTATTCCTTTTTTGTGCATACTACAGTTCTACAATATATATAGTAAGAGTAAAGGCTTTCTGGAATATTCTATCAGATAGGCCTATACAATGTATGATATGGTGTAGATGTAGTGGGCCAGTTGGTTATGTCATGGGCTGCTCTTATGCTTGGGCCTGAGGACAGATAATGTGCTAACATCCCCCGCCAGTCAAACCGTAAGGGCTTTATGGTGAGACTCAAGTGGAGAATGATAAAACGGTTGGTGACAAGAGGCTTGGTGAGGATGTCAGCAAGTTGATCCTGCGATGAAATGATAGCAATGCAAAGGTCTTTGGCTGTAACTCTTTCTCGGACAAAATGGTAGTGAAGGGCTATATGTTTTGCTCTGGAGTGAAAAATTGGATTGGCAGCTAAGTAAGTTGCCCTAATGTTGTCACAATATAGCACCAAAGAGTGAGGAATGTGAAGATGAAGTTCACGTAACAGTTGCTGAACTCAAATTAGCTCGCTAGTGGCATTAGCAAGGGCGCGATATTCTGTCTCAGTACTGGAGCGAGAGATGGTGGGTTGTTTCTTGGAGCTCCATGAGGTAAGATTTGAACCAAGGAACACCAAGAAGCCAGCAGTAGAGCGAGAATCAACCGGACAACCACCCCAGTCAGCATCAGAGTAAACATTAAAAGTGGCAGGGGGGACTGGAGGTAGTAGTAGAATAAAGAGTATGAGGCGCTGAATTGGATAGATGGAGGCCATAGTGGTATGTGCCACACAGGTAGCGAAGAATTCATTTCACAGCCGACCAATAATGGATAGTAGGAGAATGCATAACCTGAATAACTTTATTAACAGCAAATGAGAGATCAGGGTGGGCAAATGAAAGGTATTGAAGACCTCCCACAATGCTTCTTAACATCGTTGGATCACAGAAGGGGGCCAATGGTGTCTAATTTGCAATTGATAGCTATAGGAGTAGTAACAGGTTTGGCATGAAGCATATGGGAGCAAGATAAGAGGTCAATGATGTATCGTTTTTGAGATAGAATAATGCCAGTTGAAATGGGATGAATTTCAATGCTAAGAAAATAATGGAGTTTGCCTAAATCTTTGATTGGGAAATGGGATTAAAGTGCATGAATTAAATCAGTGATGGCTAAATCAGAGGAACCAGTCACAATGATATCATCAATGTAAATGAGGATAAACAGCTGATAGGTTGAAGATTGAAAGGTGAAAAGGGAGGGGCCGGACTTGGAAGCCAAGAAGCCTAGTTGCAGGAGATAGTTGCTGAGACGTGAGAACCAGTCACAGGGAGCCTGTTTAAAACCATACAGAGATCGATTGATTGCAGACAAAATGAGAAAGTCAGGGTGTACAAATCTTTGTGGTTGATTCATATATACGTCTTCGTCAAGGAGCCCATGAAGAAAGGCGTTTTGAACATCAAGTTGGCGTAAGGCCCAACCATGAGGTATAGCTATTGAGAGCAAAAAATGAACAATGACTGGCTTGACAACAGGAGAAAAAGTTTATGAGAAATTGATTCCACCTTGTTGATGGAAGCCCTTGGCGACAAGATGCGCCTTAAATCGGTCCACCGATCCTGTCGGAGAATATTTTACTCGAAAAATCCACTTATAACCAATCAGGTGTTGGTAAGGAAACTGAGGCACCAAAGACCAGATGTTAGTTTCCAGAAGTTCTTGAAACTCTTCTGTCATGGTCGTCTGCCACGTCTGAGATTTTAGAGCTTCTGAGACAAAGTGAGGTAGAGGGATAGTGATAGTTGCAGTGAGAGCACGTGGTGGGGGCCACCGGATGGTACCATCATTAAAGAGCCTAAGTCTTAAAATATTGGACAGAGAGTGAGTTGTCATAGGGTGGGTGGTGGTAGTACGGGGAAGAGGTGAAGGAGGAATGGAGGAGCTTAAGGTGGGAGACGATAAGGAGGGGGACGTGCTGTTGGCAGAGGAAGAAAGTGAGGGAATTGAGTCATAGTAGTGAGGTTGAGGGTTGGTGGATGTGTCAGACGAAGGGGAGCGGTGTGGGTGGGGAGATGGGCGACACGTGGTAGAGGATGGGTGTGGTTGTTGAGAGGGTGAATGTGGGTCAACGGGTAGTGGGCCTGAGAAAGTGTTTTTGGGCTATAGAAAGAAATGGAAGAGATGTTATTTAACCAAGAGAGGATGACGTTGATGGTGTATGTGAGGTAAAGGGGAAATGGGCCTTGTCAAATTGACCATCTCGTGAAATGTATATGCGACCTATTTTAAGATGTAAGCATAGATAGCCAATGTGATTTGAGCTATAGCTGATGAAGACGCAGAGAGTAGATCGTGGTTGAAGTTTATTTTTATTGTATGGATGCAAGTTGGGCCAGCAAGCGGATCCAAAAACGCGTAAGAAGGTGTAATTGGGCTTCTTGGAGAATAGACATTCAAAGGGCATCGTGTTATTGAGAGTGGTTATTGGTGTACGGTTAAGGAGATAGGTTGCCGTAGAAAAAGCATAAGACCAGTACTGGTGAGGCGTGTGAGAGTACGACATTAATGTTAAACCTTTTTTCCATAATTGAGCGATGGCGTCGTTCAACTGTACCATTTTGGGTGTGAGTGTGGGGATAGATGATGCGATGTTGAATGCCGAGGGATGAAAATAATTTGTGGAGAGGTTGAAACTCCCCTCCCCAATTTGTTTGGATTGTTTTTATTTTGCGATTGGGCAGATTTTCAACCAAAGCTTGAAATTGAAGAAAAGTATAATAGACTTCATTCTTGATACGTAAAGGAAAGAGCCATATATAGTGAGAAAAGTCATCTATAAAAGAAACATAGTAACAGTAACCATCAATGGAAATAAGAGGAGATGGTACCTAAACATCACAAAATATAAGGTCCAGAGGAGCAAGAGATCTGCTGGTTGAAATAGGGGAAAAGAAACATAGTAATGGTAACTATCAATGGAAATAAGAGGAGATGGTCCCCAAACATCACAAAATATAAGGTCCAGAGGAGCAAGAGATTTGTTGGTTGAAATAGGGGAACGCGGTTGATGACTTTTGGAAATCTTGCAGGCTTGACATTCAGAAGACATGGTGGTGTTGAAAACTGGCAGAGTGTGAGCGGAAAGGATGGCTTTAACGGTGCGAAGAGAAGGATGGCCAAGACGATTGTGTCATTGAATTAACGAAGTATGAACTCCTAAACAATTGTTGATAAGGGGAGGAGGATGAAATCCTTGAAGAGGATAGAGATTGTCAACACTCGGTCCTTGAAGAAGAATTTGATTGGTTTGAGCATCCTTCACAAAGAAACAATGGGCATGAAACTCAAAATAGACATGATTGTCAAAACAAAATTGAGCTACTGATAAAAGATTTTTGGACATATGAGGAACATGAAGTATAGAGAGAAGAAAGTTGCCATAAGAAGATGAAAGGTGTCCACTGCCAATGTGCTGAATAGAGATAAGTGTGCCATCACCAACAAACACTGCATCGCGGCCTTCATAGGGGTTGGAGTGAACAGTAAGTTAGGAGAGGTCCAGTGTTATATGGTTCATGGCACCTGTATCAGGATACCATAATGTGTCGTCAGCAGAGGTCATTGCAGAATAACTTGTGGAAAGTGTTGGGGTGAAATGTGGCAGAAGTTAGGATCACAGTGATGAGGGCAATGAAGGACAACATGGCCAGGGGTGTGACAGAGAGCACATGGAGAGAACGAGGAATATTGAGATGATGTAAGACCTGTGGGCCTGGGATGGTTAAATAAATGTCCTGCACTATGATAGCCATATCCCTTTACAGGAAAATAATGGCGTCCACGACCTCTGAAGGGGAATCGAGAACTGCGGGTGGTACGTGTTAGGGGTGTCATGGGTGGCTGATGGTGTTGTTTAAGTCATGCTTCATATGTAAGAAGGTGGCTTAGAATTTCTTGTAGTGTGAGAATATCTTTTCTAGTTGTTAAGGAGGTAACTACAGAGTTAAAATCAGGTCCTAAACCACCAAGAAGATAAATATTGAAATCAAGATCAAAGACAGGGTTACCTATGGCTGCAAGGGTGTCTGCGAGAAGGGAGGCTTTCTGGAAATATTCGGAGATTGATTTACCTCCTTTCTTAAGGTGAGTTAACTGTTGATGAAGTTGGAGGTATTTGGCTTGGGATTGCTGAGAAAACATTGTTTCAAGGGCAAACCACATGGCTCGGGAGGTTTTATGATACATGAACATAAATATTGAAATCAAGATCAAAGACAGGGTTACCTATGGCTGCAAGGGTGTCTACGATAAGGGAGGCTTTCTGGAAATATTCAGAGATTGATTCACCTCCTTTCTTAAGGTGACTTAACTGTTGATGAAGTTGGAGGTATTTGGCTTGGGATTGCTGAGAAAACATTGTTTCAAGGGCAAACCACATGGCTCAGGGGGTTTTATGACGCATGACTTGAGCGATGGGTTTTTTTGAGAGAGAAGAGATTATGATGGAGAGAACCAACTGTTCTTGTTCAAACCACTTTATATAGGATGGGTTTGGTGTGCCATCTGGAAGCTTGGAGGGAGGAGGAGGGTTAGAACCATCAATGAAGCAGAAGTAATGTTGGCCATAAAGATAAGGAAGCATTTGACCTCTCATATGAGGTAATTATCAGAATGGAGCTTGACGGTAAGGAAGTGGGAGATGTTGGATGGTTGAGATAGGGGTGGGTGTCGTTGTTAGGGTTGCTGTCTATGGTGGAGGTGTGAGAGGTAGGGCTCCTAGTAGGATCAGTCGTGGCGGTTTCGCTAATTGCTCTGATACCATGCTAGAGTAAGTAAAGGAAAGCAAATGCAGAAAGTGATAATTATGTATTCATTATGAATCATCTTATTCCTTTTATGTGCACACTACAGTACTACAATATATATAGTAAGAGTAAAGGCTTTCTGGAATATTCTATCAGATAGGCCTATACAATGTATGATATGGTGTAGATGTAGTGGGCCAGTTGGTTATGTCATGGGCTGCTCTTGTGCTTGGGCCTGAGGATAGATAATGTGCTAACAAGCATCAAGAAGACAATTAAATCTTTTGCCATCCAACTATTAAGAGGCGTTTGTAGAAGAAGATAATGAAATCTTTTTTTTTTATTTTCCATGTTACTTTATTATTTTAAAAAGGGTAATTGTACTTAGTCAATGTTATCAAACTCGGATTGGTGATTGGACTGGATAAGGTAGCCGATTAAGGGTCAGTGGATTAGACCGGAGTCAAATTGGGGGTCAGATAGGTGAGAAATAAAAAAAATTAAAAATAAATCAAACTATCCAAAATTGAAAATTCCAAAAACTAATTAGTAACTTCCATTATTAACAAAGTAACAATTACCTTATCAATCATATAATTATAAATTATCCATTATCTAACATTTTTTAAAGTTTCAAAATATCCATCCTTACATAATATCAAAAAATATATATATGGTAAGGGGATCTTTTTTTAACTTCAAAAATTGAAATTTTAAAAAAATAATTAAAAAGATGAGTAGATACAAATACGACAATAGACCTATGTGGGGAAGGGGTTCTTTTTTTTTTTACCTTTGAAATTTTTTAAAAAAATTAAGTTTTTTATTTTTAAAAAAATAAAAGTTTGAAAAAATAACCCGATTGACCCACAAAACCTGGCGGATCAACTGGGTTGACCCCGGGTTAGTCCGGGTCACACAGGTTGACCCAACCCGGGGTTATTTATTAAACCGGATCGGATCAGAGATTGGGTCATTGGTTTCCAATCTAACTCGATCGGTCTGGTTCGAGTTTGATAACATGGTATTTAGTTTATTATCAGGAAGATTTTAATATATTTTTCTAATATTTTGAATCATCTTAAGTTTTTTTAGAATATACTAGTAGTTTATCTTTTAGGATATTACTTTAGATATATGAGTGTCAATTAGGGATCTCAAGGATATTATTGAATATCACAGTAATATCCTTAATTGAATTTAAGTAGATAGCAACATGTTATTAATTTTTTTAATATTTTAAGTCATAGTAGGGTTGGTAAGTTTCTTTATTTAAGAATCAAGTTGTAGTCATTTATCTGGAGAATGATTAAAAAGTTTTTCTTTGGCAAGTATTAACTTATGTTGTATATTTTGGATACAATACAGTTGGGTTGCAAAAATTTGATCAACTGTTGTATAATCTTTTATAGTCAAAAATCTAGAGATGAGTTCCTCTAGAGTTTTGATCGATCAAATCCCTTAATTGACTATTTTTATCCTATCAATCACGTATCATCTTCACCATTTGAGACAACATGCTCTAAAGAAGGACTAGTTGCTCTAAATTACAATGCTAACATATTGGCCAAGAATTGTTACATTCTTATCAATACATGATATATTAGGTCTTATGTGGCTAATAAGACACATATGCGCTCCAACTATACTAAAATATGATACTTCCAGAGCATGTATTTCTTCATCACTTTCTTGAGATCTAAAGACATGATACTTTCAGACTAATGGATGTGATTCATCCACAAAAACACTTTAAAACTTTTGTATCTAAATTTCTTGATTAACTTGTTTTTGTCAAATATTCAGTTTGCATTATAAAGTAAAATTTTGTTCTTCCAAAGTCCACTACAAATTCTTTCTTAATTAATTAACAACTTTTGCAAACTCTTGGGAATTTTTATAAAAGCTCTTCAGAAGTTCTAATGATATTTATGCATTACTACAGAGTATAGTTTTTACTACTGAAATTCGCATCCTTTTTTCAAAAAAGGGAGTAAAAAATGAGGCAGTGACATTTTTGAAATTAGAAGAAGGCTTTTGGCGCCCTATCTCCAAGATAGGATGCCAAAAGGCTCCCTTAGGCGCCCTATCTTGGTAATAACGATACTTACATGGCTGATGACATTGATTTGATCAAATATTTGCTGGCCAAATGTCTTCTTGATTTGTAAATAATGCTTATTTCTTCAAGGTGAATATATATAGTTTCTAACTCTTCATGTCGACTTTTATAGGGTTAATTAGATTGATGAATTGTGTTACTTTGGCACAAATGTACAATGATCTTTGCTCAGTAAATGAGACAATGACTTTTATCGCTACCACAAGGACTTGCCTTAGGTAGATATATACGTCTAACTCTTGATAAATTTTGTGTTTCTCTTCCACAATGACTTTTATTTTAACTCTAATGTGTTTATTATGTTTGGACTTGATCTAGTGTACAAAATGGAATTACTTACTACAAACTGAATCAGATGTACTAAAGTGGTTTAAATAAAATTGAACCGAAGGTTTTTAAAAAAAAATATACCTACGACGCCCTATATTTGAATATAGGGTGTTGTAGGTCTAGCCTATGGCACCTTTCATTATATAGGGTACCGTAGGCCCTCACTTTCTACTCTGCTCACATGCACATCCCCTTAGTAAGGGCGCCAATTGGGTTAAAAATAGGGCGTAAAAAGTACCTTTTGTAGTAGTGATGCCATCACATAAAGGATAATGACATCATCATGGGTAGATTGGATATTATATATCCTTCCTTTAACATATATTCATTGAGTCAATTATACCATATATGCCCTAATTTCATTTACTCATATAGAGATTTTGATAGAATTGCTTCGTCTAGCAACGTCAAATCCTTTAGAGAGTTTCATATATTTTGATCGTATGCTTCCAGTAAATTGAATCATTCATGTCTAATCTCTGTTGATATTATGTTTTGATGATTATAAATGTGTTTTTATATTTGACAAAAATTATGAATTAAGTTATGCACTCAAATACTTGATTATACTCGTGAGAAAATATTTTTCTAAAATCTTATCATGATTCTAATGTTTAGTTTTGCATACTCGAGTATTGGATTTCAAAATGAAGTTTAACACATAACACTTTCAAGAATATTTGAGTATTGACAATACTTGAGTATTAATATGCTGATACTTGAGTACCATTTGTGGAAATTTAATTTTAAAACACAACACTTTCAAGCATACTTAAGTATTGGTGGAAATGTTGGTAATACTCGAACATTGTTTTTCAATACTCAAGCATCGTTCTTCAAAATCAGTTTTACAATTAAAACCTTTCAAACATACTCGAGTATTGATAAAAGTGTTAATAGTATTAGAGTATTATATGCCAATACTGAAGTGTCAAGGTAAAACTTTCTTTTTCAAACACAACACTTTCAAGCATACTTGAGAATGAGAGAAAAGTGTTCATCACAATACTTTAGTAACTCATAGTACTCGAGTATGGCTAATAATACTTGAGTATCGAGAATATTTCACAATACTTCCAAGTGTTCTCAAGAATGAATAAAAGTGCTCAGTATTGAAAAACTTACTAGAACTCGAGAGTGTTGAGGTAGTACTCCAATATTGATGATATTCTATAACATTTTTAGGCATGCTTAAGAATCAATGGAAGTGATAGTACTGAAAAGCCTTATAAACACTCAAGTATGGCTATTTACAACTCAAGTATTGATAATATTTTTTGACAATTTCACTAGTACTCGAGAATGAATGAAAGTATTCATCTTTTTTGTAACAATACTTTCAGTGGAACTCGAGTGCCAATAAAAGTGCTATGAGACCTTGAGTAACTAGTTTTTAAACTCGAGTATTGACTTCAAAATCTCAAATGAATTTAAAATAACACTTGAGTATTATTTTCAATACTAGAGTCCTTCATCATTCACTTAAGTTTTGTTGAGAAATATTTTAAACATCACTCAAGCACTCACTTTATCTGACAATATCTCTGTATGTCAAGAGTTCCAACTTTATTCGTAGTCTTTTCCTTTTCATGCTTAATTATTTTAAATCTCATCTGATATCATAAATTATTTATCTTTCTACTTAGAAATAGAGCATATGTCTTGTGATAGCTTCTATATCATAAGAATCAATGGGCAAAAACACAGGCAACGACCATGCTGTGTGTCAGAACTATTTAATGCAATGTTGAACAAATGAAGCTGAGTGTAATATAAATGAAGTTCTCTCTAACGAACATTTATTGCTACGCAACTATAAATAGAAGAGCATTCAAGATGGAAGTTAAAAGAGAGAACAACAACCTACAAACTTGCATTGATTATATATTTATCTAGTTCCTGTGCTATACTCTCTCCAATATTTAAACTGCAGTGCTTAGTATTCAATTCTTGTGAGAGAATCTTAAATTGTTCAAACATATTATTTCTGAGAGAAACTCAAGATTAGGTATTTTGAGTAAGGTGTTGTGACTACAGAGATAAAGGGGGAGTATGACTCTCTGTTTTTGTGAGTTTATAAGGGGGAGTGAGACTTCTCATTGTAAGGGCATGAAAAGCTTGGATATTATTGATAGTAGATTTGCAAATCTCAAAGGTGCTCTGAGGACTGAACGTAGGTCAAGAGACTAAGCCGGTATATATCTTTGTATCAATCTCTTCTTTCAACTCCTTCAGTAACTTTGTTTTAAAAATTACTTTACTTGCATTTCATTTTAAATTTTTAAAGGTTACCAATCCACCCCCTCTTGGTCAAATTCTATTCTAACAATCTCTACATGTGTTGATCCTTCAATGATTTTATAAGTGTACCAATTTTTTGGATATATATACTATTAGTGCTTTAAATTCTTTTGGGATTCACACAATCATATTTCATATACACATCAAAATTTCAAATACTGTCATACTGCCAAATTAAAAAAAATGAAAACTTAATCCATCAAGATTGCATTTTTCTTTTCTCCTATAAATGTTCATTGATATTAACATCACACTTCAAGTGCTAGGGTTTAAAATTCAAGTTATAATATTTGATATTGCATCTTTTCATTTTTGTATACAATATCCTCATTTAATCACATGATATCTTTAAAATTATATTGTCGTAAACCTTACCTTTTATGGGATCCTTTTTCTATAACATAAATTTTGAAATCTCTTTATTACTTTTAGGTACCTTGACCTTTTCCTTACAAATAATTATGTCTTGCTTTCCTATTATGATCATTTTGATCATAGGCTCATTTTACCTTTATTTAGGAATCGATCATTCTATCATGCTTCCGGCATGTTTCTCATTCATTTAACTACCTAGAGCTTTTCAATTGGAATTTGATATTTGAAAATTTTCATATGGTTAGTAATTGCATTTGACATATATTTTGCAATATATTATGAATAAAATATTTAATGAACTTCTAGTTCATACTACTAAATTTGATAATCTAGTTGTGATTGTGAAAATGCATCCAATGTATTCTCTTTTCCACTCATATTCTCCCCCTCGTATTGGAAAAACTATTAAATAACAAACAACTAATAACGTATTCCTAAATCCATATATTCTCTTTGTAAAATAATTTCATTTCATATAGAAACAAATAAGAAACAAGAGTATTTTTCTAACATTTATTTTCAACTTTAGCTAAATATCCATCTATGTGCATTGCAACGGATTAATAAAAACTTATAGTGTGCATTCAAGATTATGGTGGAAAAACTCTGACCGAAAGTCAATTATAGTGGAATAATTAATAACAATTTGTCTGCATGATACGCTTATATGTGGCAATACATAATATTAAGCTTCCAAATATTGAAATGGGAATTTTGATCTCATAATTTTGATCTAACTATTCAAAGAGGCTTTGATAAATATGCTTTTACTAAGCATGTGTTAGTGCAGGATAAGACCAAGAGGGGAGTGAATTGGTCTGATTAAAACTTTTAGAAATTAAAGCAAATTTAAAGCAATGTCACAAAGAGATAAAGAAGAAGATGAACAAGAGAATTTATCCTGGTTCAGTCCTTCTGACCTACGTTCAGTCCCCAGAGCACCTCTGAGCTTTGTAATCCACTAATCCAAACAAATCAGGCACAACAGCCTTTTTTACACTGGAGATTCACACTCCCCCTTTCTACACGTAATAAAACAGAGTCTCACACTCTCTGTTTTTCTCTTTGCTTTTAGAACAATTCTCAACCCAATATATTCAAGGTTCCAACCTTGAATTAACTCACAGATTTACAAAAGATTTTGCTATAAGAATCTCTCTCAAAGAGTAGATAGCAATAAATGAAGTTCGGAATGAGAATTGAATAATTTCACAGAGAAGCAGACTAATGACTTTTAATGCTCGTAAAGGATTGATATCTCTGCAATGAATGCTTGGTGCTTTTATAGATGAGAGAAATAAAGTTGCCGTTAGATAGAGTTTATTTTCGTTACTCTCATCCACCAACTCTTCGTCTTCGCCATTAATGTTGCAATTAATGCTTTCTGAGCAGCGTGGACGATGACGTCTTGATACATGCTATTTGTCTGTAGGTACAGTGTTTTTCTCTTCCTATGATCCTACATTTCAGCATTTATGAGGGCATGTTAAGTTCAAACGTTGTTATACATGAATAAGGAAAGATACGGAGCAGGTGAAAAGCTGTCAGAGAGAGAAAATAGCCGTTGAGAAAATATACTCGAGTGTTTGATCATAATACTCAAGTGTTAGTCAAGCATTTTGAATTTTGTGAAGTGATACTCGAGTGTTCTAAGTCAATGCTCTAGTTTTGTAAACACTTTTGAAGTTACTCGAGTGTTAACTGAGAGTATTGGAAAAGATTTTGAAATTTGATGTGAATACTCGAGTGTTAAAATCATTATACTCGAGTGTTGAGAATACTTTCAATTGATACTCGAGTATTCAGAAGAAAACTAGAAGTGAAATCATTTGAAATCTCTTAATACTCAAGTGTTGAAAACATAATACTCGAGTGTTGTCCATTACTCGAGTGTTTGGATGGAAGTGTTGGGTTTTTGAGAAGAAGAGGCTCGATACTCGAGTGTTCAGAAATCAACACTCGAGTGTTGTCAGCACTTTCACCTAATACTCGAGTGTTGTGCTTGAAGTGTTGTCTCTCATTTGAAAAATTTTGCTCAATACTCGAGTGTTTAAAAACAAGCACTCGAGTGTTGTTAACACTTCCTCCACAACACGAGTGTTTCACTTCAAGTTCAAGTGTTTAGTTTCAACACTCGAGTATTCAACCTCAATACTCAAGTGTTGTCAATACTTTTATTTGTAACTCGAGTGTTCTGCTTCAAGTGTTGAGTATTCATTTGAAAAACAAGCCTGATACTCGAGTATTGCAACACAATACTCGAGTGTTGCCAATACTTCAACATCAATACTCGAGTTTCACATGGGAGTATTCTTTCAAAACACATTTTAACACCAATACTCGAGTATTCAAAAAGATCACTCGAGTGTTTGCAACACTTCATCATAGTACTCGAGTTTTTACTTAAAGTGTTGGATTTTAGAAACATTTTTAGCCTCCAATACTCAAGTATTGAAATCAAGAACTCGAGTAATGTCAACACTTTCAACAAAAACTCAAGTGTTGCTTAAAAGTATTGATTTTAAACTTATGAAAAACATTGATACTCGAGTATTCAAACACAGAACTCGAGTATTCCTTAATACTTTCATACAAACTTGACAAAACTCGAGTATTTCAGTAAAAACACATAATCAACAATAATTTAAGCTTTATAACTCTTAAAATCATTTTGTTATCATCGAAATAAGGCATCAACAGCATGCAATCATTGAAAATTCAAGAAACAACACTAGTAATTTAATAAAAAATCATATTAGCCGCATAACCAAGACCAATGGACTAAATGTAATTTAAATAAATTTGCAAACTTTAAGTTGTAAGTTGATCATAGACATCAACATAACCATTATATAGATGCATCCCTTATGCACAATGTAGTTTACATTGTGTCTACATGGACTCATATAAAATTTGATAAATACAAATCTATACGTATTTGATTCCAAGCACAACTATTGATGTTTACATACTATTTTATTCTTTTTAGAATAAGAAGTGTATGATAGTTCTTGTCATTTATAAAGAATCTTCTAGTTCTTTATTGAATGTCAAGATACATTGTTCATCATGTTTTGCATCATTGTTATACAGGATGGTCTAACAGTCATGGCAAACAATACATATATAAACTCCAAGTTTATTGTAATATTATTCTCAATTATCAATAAATATGTATTTATGATGTTATATTATTCACTTTTTCATTTTAATAATTCATATGAAACATCTTACGAACCATAGGTTTTATTTCATGAATAATAAATGATGATATAGCTCTTATGGAGTTTTATCTTTTTCATTTTTCACCAAATGGGGGAACTTACGCATTCATCATACCCAAAGAGGGTCAAACTAACAACCTATTGTTAAGTTGAGGTTTAGATAAGTCCCTAGTATCTATTGAGTCAAACGTCTTTGACTTGTCTAGAACCTTAATTAATATATAATCTCAAATAATTTGCTACATTATATATGTACTTAGATGATCGAACAAATCACGCTAACAATGAATTTGTTTGCATTATTAAACTTCTAGTTTACTGTAATATGTTTAAATTTAAATTAAAATCTTAATATGACATTCATTTTGGAGATTGATTGGTATTCACAAGAAAGTATAAGAGTGATCATGATTTATACTTGCATTCTAACAATCTTGGACTCAAATATGGGTCATGTAAATATACTTTCCGCCCAAAAAATAAAACCGTTAGTTCTTTAATAACTAAACAAGAGCCATATCTCCCTTTTTTGTCACATATAGTTCTTCAAGAACTGCCATATAGTATGGCTCTCCAAGAATTATTATATTCATTTTATATATCATAATTTAATAGAAATATGAAAATATACATGAAGATTGAAAAACAAACTACATAAAAATCACATTGCAATTATTTATGATCTTAAAGGGCTAAAGTAAAATAAAGAAAATTTGAGGGGATGAGATGACAAACACATTATATCATGATATCAAATACTTACAATAATTTACACAAATTAATCTCAATAAAATTAAAAATTATTAAACATCATACAACCTTCTGGGCTTATGACTGTTCCTTTTATCTTTGCAATAATATTGAGCATTTTTTCTCTACAATTTATTGCCTTGAGCATTATAATTACTTTTGATATTTTTCATAATATCTCATAATCTCTTAAGATTCATAGCTAATTTGATATTTACTTCCAATATATTGACGACGCATAATTACTTATACGGTTTCTAGCCTTATTTTAATATATGCTCATAATTTTAGTAATCATATCAAAATGTTATAATTTGATATTTACTCAACATTGTTGTCTTTCCTAATGTAGGCGTTCAGCATATGTACTAATAAATTTTCTAATTGATCTTCATGACTATTACTTTTCAATGACATGATTATCTATATACAAGGAATTTGCAGATATCCTCATTTTTTTTTCAAATTACAATATCTCCAAATAGGTAAAACTATAATCATCTTACACATTATCAAAACTGTTATTTCTTTTATAATAAAATGATTTAGTTATCAACATGAAATTTGCCTTCAAAACTACTAATTCATGCCCCAACTAGAGGGAAATGTAGGCATAGAGACCGGGGCATAAGGGTTTATATGCATTTAAATTATCAATGTATGACCATAAAATTATACCATAACCAATAATGTGAACAGCTAATGATAACAACATTTTCAGCTATATCTTATCATCTCCGAATCATTAACTTTTTTACCAAATGTTATACTAAAAGTGTAAGTATATTTCAAAATTAAAAACCAATCAAAATATGGTAAATATGATTATTGGACAATAATCTCATAGAGTTTTCCATCAACCAGGGGGCAAAACTCTGAAATATGAAACATGATGCAATATGCTATTCATACAAAGGTTAAAAAAAGGACCAATCAGTGAACCTATTGAGGCATTGGTTTAATAGTTAATGGTCAGATTGGAGTCAACTCAGATTAAACCAATATTGTTTAAAATAATCTAATTTAATTAAAATGTGTGAAAATATTCATATCTAATCATAAAAAATTACTTATTTAATTATAAAAATATTTAATCTTATTTAATATATACTAAGGAAGTTCTGGTTTAATTTTAAGAAAATAATTTTACTGTCTTTTTGTAAGCTAGACATATTCAAAATGAAACTATGGGTACAATAGAATTAATTTAAATTTTATTACATGAAAATATTTTTCCCTTCTGGCTCTCACCATTTTTCTTTCCTATCCCCCTTTATTTTGATATTATCTATACACCTTGGAATACACTTTTCATTTATTACTTTTCATATCACCCTCTCCCTCTCTCTCTCTCTCTCTCTCTCTCTTTTCAGTTTTCACCCACTTCCATCTTCTCTTTCATTTCATTTTCCCCTCTCTCCAACTTTTCACTTTCTCCTTTATTGTTGAAAAGAAGCCTTGAAGTCGGAGAGAGCTTCCTCCCATTTTCTGATTTTCATCTCAAGGATTTGTCGTTCCAAAATCAAGTCATCTCAAGCATCGGGCATCGGCAATTGCTAGAGTAACAAGAATGTCATATTTGATTAGAGACTCGTACTGATAACATATCATTAAATTAAGGAAAAAAATGATAAGAGAAAAGAAGAGAATTAAAGAATAAGAGAGAGTCATTCTTATTTAATATATCACTTATAAACATAATGATGCCCTTTATTTATTGACATAACTTTACAATATTAAAATAAATCAATTTTATGATTATACCAAATCATAGAGGGATATAAGAGATCATGGGGATTGTGACTATGAACATATATTGTTATATTAATAATTAGGATTGGAGGAGTATATTGAGAGAGAATTAAAAAAAGAAAAGAAAATTTGCAGCATGATGATAAAATAGTTGGTGTAACAGTACTGAATGTTCGTTCCCAAACGGGAAAAAAAAGAAAAAAATTTGTTGCAGACACACTAGAGGTACCCGTTGAATGAGAGTCATACACGCGAATAATGTCTAAACGAGTGGAGTGCGTGTGTCTCTAAGGTCACTGTAGATGGGAAGAAATAGGAGCATAAGTTTTTGATGCTGCACTCTTGGATGACATGATTCATCCAAAGTGATCCGCGCGCGCCCCACACACACACACACACACACACACACACACACTCTCATATATCTTATTCAAGCAGAAAAGACACAGCAATAATATATGCGGAACATGATGGCAATAATAATATTCACATGCCTCCTATGAAATAAAAGAAGTGTGGTTCTACATTTTAATTTGTATTTTCATTTTGATATTTTTATAATATAGTTGGCATTACTCTTACAATAATAATGGACGGTTTATTTTTCAACTCTTTTCTTCAACCCCATCATTGTCTAGACTATTTTGTCAATGACTCTTTATTGGCCATTTTAAATAAACACTGTTCTAACTGAAGCTTAGTGTAAAAGTGGACTTAGAAAGGGATGGCAATTTGGTTTTTGTCAATTCATAAAAGACTCGAATTTTATATATCATGACTCAAAATGATCGGTTCCTTGAGTTGGAATCATTCATTGTGTTGTTGTTTTCTAACAAATATAGGGCATCTAAATTGATATTTTTTAATTTTCAATCCTTAGAAATTGACAAATTCAAATTATTAGAAATTCAAATTGAAAAAGTTGAGATGCATCTGGCATCCTAAAATATTTTTCATGTGCATTCAGCACGCTAAAGTACTTTTTATTTCTTGATGATGGATGCATCAAAAAACATTTTTAAGGTGCTAAACGCACTTAAAAAATACTTTAGAGTATTTGGAAGTATTTTAAGAATAATTTAAAGTGTTGAAAGCACCTAAAAAATACTTTCGAATGCAGGATATGTACCTTAACCCAAATTAAAATTTAGACAACTAATTAACAACTACTCTGCATGTTCTTAATATACACATATTTAACTAATATGATTAGATTAAGGAAATTAGTTGATTTTGTTAATATAATAAATATGTGTTTTTTTAACTAAAATACCCTTATTTATGATTATTTTTAGTTTCAACCATTGTTACAAAAGAAGAATCACCACTGTATTGAGAAAGCTTAGTTTGAGGAAAATCATGAATACATAAAGGAAATGTTTTACATTTAAGATCAAGACCAACTCTTTGATTAGGTCATACATTTAGAATCAGTTATTATATATGGAATAGGTAAAATAGTAACACCATCCAGCATTGTATTCTAAATTCCCAAAGCTCAATGGGAGATATTCTAAATTCCGAAAGCTCAATTCCAATATTTCATATTATTGAATTCATCAAAACTATAAAGGAAAAATTATAAAATAAAGTTAATATTTATATGATGGGACTCCTAAAAGATAATAGATCATGATAACTTGGGAGAGTTATTATACTCAGCTCCTCTCCTTCGCCTTTTCTTTTCAGTTTTGTTTTTGCTTTAAATGTATTATTTAAACTGCTAGTTATTTATTTCAATTCTATCACTGTTCCTAGCATCGTAGCTTGTAGATTTCATCACTGTGCAGTTTCAAGTTGTGATTTTTCCTTGCAGTATCTCTTTACAAGGTTCATTGAATATTATGGTTTTATGGGGTTGAATAGCAACGTACCCCAAGTGATCTGAGAAGATCGGCTTTTGAAAATAGAGAAGAAAATATCCAAGGAGGCATTATGTGTACTGAATCCAGTGTACCGGAACCGATTATGCTTTTTTAGACAATAAGCATTGTACCTGAGGTGGGAAACGAATCCCAAAGAAACGTGAGACTTAATACCTCAAAATTCAACATTCAAGCAGTCAGAACTCATATTTTAATAGACTGAATTTCTTGCTTTGAAGGTTCGAAAAGGTCTATAATACTGAACGTCAACAATCTAACTCTGACAATATACATGTTATATTTAAATGCAGCCAAACACTTTTCACAATTCATTTGTAATAAGAGCTACATTGGTTAAATTTTATTGATAACAAATGTGTGTCGGCTTCTCTAAAACACGCTTTCAATTATGTGTATTAAAACTAACATTGATATGAAAGCCATTTTAATATAGGCAATCAAAAAGGATACTTCAGTAAAACGGTTATAACTTAAGGAAATAAATTGAATTTGAGTCTTATATAGAGTCAAAATAAACCTCTTGTGTAGCTCCGATGTTTAGGATGGGAGTTAGTATCATTTTACCAGTCAACTATTACATACACATATATTCGTTAATGCGGTTTTTTATAAGGTGACAGACACTACCCTATTCTCCTGCTCGATCAAGAGGTTCATCCTCCCTTTAGCGAGAAATGAAACTTAATTAGGTAAAGAAGCATTATATATAGAATTCAACTTTATATTCGACCATAAAAGTTTCCGTATAAAGCTTGCGTTTATCAGCATTTGCCTTTTTTGAGGGAGAAAAAGGAAAAAGAAAAGTGAAGAAGCATCATCGTTTAAATTTTGTAAGGTTCATTTGCTGGCAAATGTCACACTCGGTGTACTAGCTAGCCTAATAATGTTGATGTTGAAATATGGGTCACCCTTAGTGGATTAGTCCAAAACCCATTTTGGGGCAAAAGTATGAATGCGAGAATGAGGGAAAAAAGTGGTGAATTTCCCCAAAAGTTTGATTTTGAAATTCTTTTGCGTGGGAATAGTTACGTTGGGAAGTTATAATATGGGGAAGTGGTTTCCCAAACAGACGAGAAATAACGCACGGAGAAACAAAAGTTTCTCCCTTCCCTTCTCTGCAAAGACTCCTCTCCTTTCCTCTCTTCCTCTGGTGTATTTGTTGTGTCTCAAATCTGGATCCACTCTTGTGATCCAAATTCCAGTGGGTATATGTGAATGGAGTCGAATTCTATAGGTACGCTCGAAATCCTTCAGTGGTATCAGAGCTTGTAGGTTCCTGATGCAATTTTACTCACTATTCATGAATTTCCGCAAGTATGTTCATTGAAATGTAACGTGTATATATATTTCTTACTTTCTTGTAAAGCATGCCGCTTCATTTTTTCATTCAGATTTCAAGCATGTCTGGGATTTTCTGTATACATGTGGTCTGAATCATATGCCTCTAAACCGAAACAATAAAAACGAAAAATGAAACAGGAAAACGAAGCCAATAAGGGAGATCCAAAATCTGGGTTTTCAGAAAATGAAGTCTTTAGGCTTAGAAAATGTGTCCATAGTGTAGAGCTCTTCAAGACGAAAAAGTGGAGACCAACAACGTGAAAAACGAACACTAGACAACCGAGTTACGGAAGAAAAATGAGTTATGAATTCCGTCACGTTTTTCTAGAAAAAGAGAAAGTCCCAACTTCAAAAATACTCCCATTGTGTAGAGCTCGTTGAGACGAAGAAATAGACACCAAGAACGTGGAAAACGGACATCTAACGGTGAAGAAACAAAGGGAAAACGAGTCAGGTCCCGTTTGCTCCTACCGGGTCAAACAGACTCGACGGAGGTTGAAGACAAAGCCAGAGAAAACGGCATCGTTTCACGTTTATATATAAAAAATAGGCTCAGCGTGCGGCGCAGGAAGTGGGAGACCAGGTCATTGACCGGGTTAGGTAGGTTAACACGACCTGCTACAAGAAAAGCACCGAAAAGGTGCTTTTACACCACCCTAAACGGCATCGTTTTGACACCAGAACAAAAACAAACAAAAAAATTAGGGATTGGGACTTGATAGGCCCAATCCAAAAAAAAAATTATCAAAAAAAGTTGGGTCAAAGTGGTCCAATAAAAAAAAGAAGATGGCTAAGCGCTTTCGGCGCAAGCCCATGACCACAGAGACAACGGTCACGGTCTTGACCAGCCAAGCTAAGGGAACTTACTGAAGAGGGGAAAAATATTCATAAAATACCAAAATAAAAGGGAGAAGACGACCCGTAGCGTATGATGCCACGTGGCACGTCCATGCGACATGCGAACAACACCTTGCAACGCGTGGAGTCCAACAAGATAGCGCGTGTCACTATCCGAAGGCTCTATGGTGGTGCGTGCATTATGCGCACTACCACCCGAGTGCAGGAGCGTATGAACTCCAAATGAGACACAGTCTGCTCCTAAAAATCCTAAAATTCAATATCTTCATTTTGATATGCTATTTGCCTATTTTAAAGGCAATTCAGAATCTATTTTTTTAACAAAAACTACTATTTAATTAAAGATTTCTTGAAAATGGAGAAAGAAATCTCAGACAGCACTGAAACACTGTCTCATGGATCAGTGTACATTAAATATATGGATGAACATATTCATAATGAGGATCTTGTGTAAGAATTTGAAGAGGTACTACTATCCTCAAGCCCACTAGTGTGATTTTGCAATTGGCGGATCAAACGGTTAAATATCCACATGGGGTTCTTAAGGATGTACTAGTGAAGGTTAAAGATTTGATCATTACTGCAGACTTTTATGTTTTAGACATGTCTAAGGATACTTTGAGTGAAGGATTGATTTTGGGTAGACCTTTTATGAGGACTGCAAGAACTGATATCAAAATGCATGAGGGTTTCATTACTATGTCTATTGGTGATAATTTTGTGCATTTCAACATGTATGAAACAATGAAACAACCATATGAAGACTACTCTTTGCTTGATGTTCATTTTATTGATGAATTGCATGATAATACTCTTGTTGAGCATGAATTAGTTTCTCATAAGCAATTGAGTCATGTTGATGCACGGATTATTACAACTACCCCTTCTCACCCCTATTATTCTATTTCCCCCTCACATGATAATGATTTACAGTTTTTTAATGCTAGTTCGTTGGATTACACTCTTTCCACCCTATGTGTTGTTTTACCTAATGATACTATGCTTGTTGAGTCTTCCACTAACCCAATTACATTTGAGAAATGTGTTGTTTGTGACAATAGTGTAGGGTATAGTGGAGCTGCTAAGACTCATGCAAAGAGGCCTTTGAATATTTTTCAAGCTTTAAGGCATGTTTCTAAACCAGTGAAGGTGGTGTGCCAACTCCATACTAATCCACCACCTAGCCAAGAGAAGCCCTTGACTTCTAAGAATGGTTTTGGAAGCTCTTCACTATTACCCCTTCATGCTCTGTCCATTGATCTAAATAAACTCACTTATGAGGAGCTTCAAACACAAAAGAACACTTTTGAAGTTGGTGACTATATTATGACTTATGTGCCTCATTACTCTACTCCTCATGAGGAATTCAAGGAGACATAGATTGGTCCATTAGAAGTGGTGGCCAAAGGTGATAATAGGAGTTACAAATTGAAGGATAGTTATGGTAGGCATTTCCACACTCGAACCAATCGCCTCCGCCTCTACCACGAGAGCTACAAGCCATTATAATAAGATTGTACCTTTCCTTTCCCTTGTTCTTATTGTTTTGGACTGAATTGTATGATTATATGTTTAAGAACAAGTGTGGGGGAGGGTGTCACCAATAGAAAAGATGCTATGTTTTGTTTAGTATGTATTGTTTTTGTTTGTATTATGCGTTTTAGGATGTAGTTGTGACTCTCTCTTCACATTGATCTCTTATTACTGTTTCGAGCTTCATTGTTTACTATAAATTTGAGTTTACATTGAGGACAATGTAAGAGATAAGTGTGGGGAGTCAGTTATTGTTTTGTGAAAGGACTCTCCTTTAGCTTGAGAAAAATTGCAAAAAAAAATGAACTGATTTGGTTAGTAAAATGCACATTTTAAGCCTTGAAAACTATGTTTTTATGATGAATTGGCATATGTTTTAGTATCTCAAATACAATTTGGTTAATTGTGACTTCGAGTTTGTTAAAAAGAAGTGTTAATGTCACATGCATTTACGTTCGAAGATTGATGCTTTGATTAAGATTCATGAATACAATTAGGAAACACAAAGCTTTGATGGAAGGATTTTGGGCCTATTTGTTCATTTCATATGTGTGATACATCCATCCATTTCATTACTCTCTAGAACTTGTCTTAGTTCTTGCTGGAGATTGCACTTGTATTGGCATGATAGATATGATTTAGGCATTCATTTCATTAGCTAGATAAACCAAAAAGCCAACCCTAACATCATTTTCCATTGTTTAACCCCTTTGAGCCCATCATCTTCATTTCATAAACTATTATTTCATTACATTTTAGGCTCAAGTACATTGTGTTATTTCTCAAGATAAATTGCATCATGGACATTGGCATACATTCTCAAATTTTTTTATGCAATGATGTAAAAAAACATAAAAATAAAAATAAAGATAAAAAAGAAGAAGAAAAAGGAAAAGAAAAAAAGAATAAAAAAAGAGAGAGAAAAGAATAGAAGAAAAAAAATAAAAAAATGATGATGATTGAAAAAAAAAATTGAAAAGTCTATATGCATTGCATTACTTAGTCATGTGTGCAAGTGTTTGATGATGCTATTGTGTAATTCTCTCATCATTTTTACATGAACTTGATCCTATGTTTTCGCTTGTCTCTATCCATCCATTTATTTAACCACCATCTCATTTATTAACTTTTCCAATTTTACAACCTAATAAAAGACCTATTAATCTATTTGTGCCATTATTATTAGCGGTGGAGAGCTTAAAACCATTACAAACATATGGTAGAGTTTGGTTTGATGGATGATTGAGTGAAAAATATCCCATTAAGAGAATTGAGTGCAAACACTTAACCTTGTGAGGTTTCTTAGTTGCATTTGTTTTTGTTAATATTTGCATCATTACTTAGTTCTTTTAGCATGTGATATGAACATGGATTAGAGATAAGTGATAAGTCATGATTACCAATTGTGGTTCTTGATGCTTGCATTTGTTTGTTCATTTTTATTTTTTGCTCTTGATTTGATATAGTTTGCCCATGAGTGTAAAGGCTAAGTGTGGGAGAGTTGATAAGCCTCAATATTTTTATATATTTTAGTGCCTAAACTTAGTTTATTATCACTCATCATTAGCTTAATTGAATTTAATTAGATAATAAATATGAAAAAAAGGGAGCAATTGGGTTTGATAAGTTCTTTGTTTTTTTTATAGGCTCACAAGGAATATAGTATAAGGAATGGGCTTGAGCCCAAATATGGCATATACTTGGAGCCCTCTCTTCAAAAAAGACACTTGCCACACACACACACCTCCACATTCCTCTCTTCATCCATTCACAATTCTCCATCCACCTATTTTCATTCCTCCCACAAGCTGTCAGTGCACAGACCTTGATACCTAGCCATTCAAATCCATTCCTTCGTAAAACTCGCCACCGGTACCCTTTCATTCCAGAGAGCAAAAATTCTAGCCGCCAAGCTTCTTATTCCTCCATCCATTCATTATCAACACCACTTCATCCAACAATTCCCATTTGGTCGACGCCGCCTGGAAGTTGCTGCAGATAAAAAGGAATCAATCCATCAATTCCATTGAAGCGGCGTATACAATCTTAACTCCCTTCACGAGTAGTGCGCACACGTTAATCCACTATTCCTCCATTTGAGTCGCCACCTGGAGCTGCCATTTTCAGTCCATACTGTGGCCATGCAAATTCCAGATTTCAGGGGAATTAATTCTTCAACAATGAGTGGCTAATTCCATTGTCCAACAGTGATGATAAAGCTAACCAGAATCCTTGAGCAATTAGGGGAGTTCTCTAAATTTTAATTTCACTTTCCAATATTTGTATATGCAAATTGTAATTCTAGGTTGCTAGATGTTAAGATTTGTATGTATGAAAGAGGATTATTATCGGTTGTGTAATTTGAATTGTGATACTTGTGTTAGATTGGTACTTGGGATTAGGGCTGAGCAAAATACCCCGCCCCGCCCATCCCGCCCGCAACCCGTAGCTTGTTAACCCGTTTAAACCCGTCCAATTGGAACCCGTGATGGGCGGGTCCAAAACGGGCGGGTAGATTAGTTAACGGGGCTGGACACGGGTTCACCCACGGGGTGCTCGTGCCCGCCCGTTATACCCGTTTAGACAATTTTTTTTTTTGAATTTTTCACACTTCCTTTAAGCACTAACAAGCAATATCAAGTCTGACACTTTGAGAATAACAAGGAAAGCCACGTGAAGCATTTATTTTACTTCTGCCCAACGAAAGAATCATCATCATTTGGGGTCTTCAGTGTCAGTGATGCAAGTCATCAAATGAATAGAAAAGGCTATTCATGGTGTTGTGTAAAAGCAAAGTCCAGAAATTTCAAGTTTCTGATTAAATGATTTCAACCCACTCGGCCACTCCACCACTGGAGCCTGGAAGCTGGTCACCGCTGGCGCTTCTGACTAAATGATTTCGGAGGTGAGCTGTGGCTCGACGGAGAAGGTTTTGAGGAACCGGATGACCGTCCCCGTAGCCACAAGCCTCCATTGCAAGTCTCACCATCGTCGTCTATAGCCAACAACATTAAAGATTTATCGTCCAATCATCGACTCATCATCCCCCAAAATCTCGCTGCACAAACTCATCTCAGTTTCTCAAGCCTCCAGTCGGTGTTCTCTAACCAGCACCTTCGCAAGTCTCCATCGACTGTTGTGGTACCGTGCTTCCATCCTGTGTCAGCCAAGATATGCTTTAATACCAACTTCTTTGTCCATGCTTGAAGAGGGGTGAGAATTAGATGGACTTGGGTTTATTGAATCTGAAATCTTGTTTCCTTGCTGTTGTAATGTTGAATTTTAAATGTTGGTTTTTGGATTTGAAATGCGGTGTGTGCGCTGCAGCCTGTAAGTTGCATTCTCCTAGTTGTGTGCGCACTATTTCGTTGCATTTAGTTGTTTGCTTGCCATTTGCTGTCGCTGGTGTTTCGTTGCAACCCATAAAATGTGGGGTTGGGGAGGGGAAAGGGGATTGCTGGTACAGGTAACCCGTTACGTGTACCAATCCTCCCGTTTTGACCCATACCCATTTGTACGGGTCAAAACGGGTTTACCCACGGGTACGGGGCAGCCCGTACCCGTGGTACTGCTTACTGGCGGGGCACGGGTTCACCCACAGGGCAGTCCCGCCCGCCCAATGCTCTCCCCTACTTGGGATTGTGATTAGATTATAGCTCTCTTGTTATTCAATTGCTTTCCTTTATTCTCTTGAAATCAATTGATTTGCTAGGTTTCTAGGAATTAGTTGGAGATAAAGAGGATCTTTTATAAATCTAACACGAGCTAAGTACTAAAGATATTCCTAATTGATTAATTGAGTATAGGTTTAGATTATTTTAAAAAAATTAGGAATATTGATTAGCAAGTGTCTTTGCTAGTCCTTGTACTTAGTTAAAAGGAGAACTCAATATTAAAATTGGGCAAGAAAGGTTAGTGGATTCAATCACCTAGGAAATTCACTTTATAGAATTTAAATTCATTCGTTTACTTTAATTAGATTAAAAAAACGTTTGTTACTTCTTGGTTAATTTGTTATTTGCGCTTGAGTATTAGTAATTCAATATAGGTTCCATGTAGAGATCGACTATGTTAGTGCCATTATATTGCATTCTAGCTTAGTTTTATTTGATAATCCCACGACAAACTTATCAAATTGGCGCCGTTGCTAGGGAGCCTTGAGCTACTAGGTAATTGAGTGTGAATTATCAAATTGATTGGGGTATTTTTTTTTTTGCCATTTTGCATTTCCATTTTAGATTTAAAAAAAACTTGAAAAAATTTTAAAATTATTGTTTTCTTTAGGCACCTTACCATTTACTGTTGTTGTTCTAAGTATGCATAACCAGATCTAAAGAACAAGAAATTGTTCCATTGGATAAGGAAATAGATAAAACACTTAGAGCACTAAGAAAAGAAGGGAGAGGTGAAGGTACCAGCACTTCAATTCCATTGTTGCAAGTACCCTTTGAACATTATTCACACACTACATCTAGGGCATCTTCACTTGATTCTTATCATAACCTTGGCATATTTGATTCTGATGATCCCCAATCATCTCAATATATCGATCTGATTGGGAGATCAAAAGGCTTAAAAAGGCCTTTATAAAGGCTGAGACAAAAGAAATGAAAGAGACAAGAGGTTTCTACAAGAAGGAGTGACAGGAGAAATGTACCTAAGAGGCGCTTCCGAATAGAGGGGGAACCACTCATGGTCACTCTTGATGGAGATGATGAGCCATGTTATGTACAAGAAGACTTATCGTGCCCTGCCAAGGATGAATGGAAGAAAGCAATAGAAGAAGAGATTGATTCAATGAAAAGGAATCAAGTCTGGGAACTTGTTGATCTACCAAAAGGTCAAAAGGCCATTGGGAACAAGCGGGTTCTCAAAATAAAAAGAACAGTGGATGGATCAATTGACAAGTACAAGGCATGTCTGGTAGCGAAGGGTTTTACACAACAGGAAGGTATCGATTATGAGGACACCTTCTCACCTCTTGTACGTTTTAATTTCATAAGACTGATTCTAGCAATAGTAAATAGTTTAGATTTGGAGTTACATCAAATGGATGTAAAAATTGCATTTCTAAATGGAGACTTGGATGAATAAATCTATATGAAACAAACATTAAGTTTCGTAAAGAAAGGCTTAAAGAGCAAAGTTTGTAAGCTCAAAAGGTTCATTTATGGACTGAAGCAATCATCCAGACAGTGGTACTTGAGATTTCACAGAGTGATAACCTCGTACAATTTTTGAAATGATTGATGAAGACCACTGCGTCTACATTAAGCAGTTTGATGATAACTTTGTGATGTTTTCATTATATGTAGACGATATACTAGTGGTCAGAAGTAATCTAAATTCGATCTTAGCTGTTAAAGAATGGCTTTCATTGAATTTTGAGATGAAAGATATGTAAGAAGCAGAATACATACTTGGACTTAAAATTCAAAGGGATCACTCAAAGAGAATGCTATCTCTTTCACAAGAAAATTACATCAAGAAAATTCTCAAGCGATTCAATATGAGTGACTCCAATCCCTTAGACACCCTAGTAGCTACTGGAATTAGCCTGAATATTGAAATGTGTCCCAAAAATGAGTCAACTAAGAAAAGAATGGAAAGAGTTCCTTATGCTAGTGCCATTAGAAGTCTAATGTATGCAATGATGTGTACACCATAAATTTGTTTTGCAGTTGGAATAGTAAGTAGGTTCCAGTCAAATCCTGGCGAACAACTTTGGAAAGCCATGAAAAGAATTCTGTGATACTTAAAGGGCACAACGAATTATGCATTAACTTATCAAGAAAGCGAATTGCAGCTTCTTGGATTCTCCAATAATGATTTAGGCGGAGACGAAGTTGAATGAAGGTCAACTTCAGGTTATACCTTCTTGCTAAATAATGACACCATAAGTTGGAGTATCAAGAAGCAGACATTCATAGCCCTACATTCAATGAAAGCAGAGTTTGTGGCTTGCACTACGGAAGTGCATAAGGCTATATGGCTGAAAAGATTTATTGAACACCTTAGATTTAGGAATGAGAGTACAAATCATGTGTTAATATATTGTGACAACACTACAACCATAGCCTACACGAAAGATTCCAAATATCATAGCAAGACAAAGCACATTGATATTAAGTATAACTTTGTGAGAGATTATGTAGTACAGAAAGTGATAAATGTATAACACATTTCGATCAAGAGTATGGTCGCAGATCCTCTAACTAAACCAATAGCCTAAGAAATGTTTGAGAAACATGGAAGGGCTATTGGTATGGCAAAATATAGAATTACAGACACTATGTATCGAATTTATGATTAAAGTATTCAATTTCTTGTTATTGATTCATGTGTATGTGCGCAAGTATACAATATCTAGTATATCGTACAAGCATGTGAGGTAGGATCTCTCACACGAGCTACTGCCTTTGATACTTAGGAGGAGTATGCAAAGATGAGACATTTGTATTCACCAGTAAGGCAGCAGGAATGCTGATATGGTAGAGAAGAAATACAAATTATGTCGACTCAACAATCGTGAAGCATGTTGAGATGAGATCCAATGTATATACATATAAAACATGGATTGAATTATGGGGGCCCACTCCCATGATGCCTGTTACCAGACAACAAATTCTTCAATACTAACGTCACATAAGATATGAGAGGAGAAAGAATTTTGGTTTAGATATTGGAACATATCGAATAAAAGTATGTATGGTGTTAATAGAAAGTATCAAACGACATACGCTCTTATAGTATAAGAGAAACACCGTAGCATGTGATTCATACATGTTTTATAGAACCACAAAAGAGAAGCAAGTGAATGGATCCCTGCTTCATTGCTGTGTGAGTCCCAAGAAATTAATATTTCTATTTCGGCTAAAGTACATTTTTAATCCTTTATGTTTGTACCAATTTTCATTTTAGACCTTTAAGTTTAAAAAGTACACTTTCAGTCCCTCAAACTTAACGCCGTTAGTTTCTCTTAACGGAAACTGCTGACTCATCAAACTTAACACTGTTATTTTAAATCTTTTTTATTTTACACAATTTAAAATATCAAATTTATTTTATTATTAAATTAAAAATTAAAATGTGAGCATGTTTTGTCAACGTTTTATTGCACAGTTATCAATTAAATTTGATGAGTCAGCAATTTTTGTTAAGAAAAACTAATGGCGTTAAGTTTGAGGGACTAAAAGTGTACTTTTCAAACTTCAAGGAATAAAATGAAACCTTACACAAACGTAAAGGACTAAAAGTATACTTTAGCCTTCTATTTATGTCCTTTGACATTATTATGGATGTATACTTCAATGACTGCCACCTTAACGTACATCCTATTGTCATGATGGGTGCGATACAAGGTACTATGTTAGGAAAACGGTTGATGTATATCAAAGTGATATATGGGCGAAAGAAAGATTACCTTAGAAATACACAACTATGCTGGTGTTTGTGACATGTCCCTTATGATATCAATTTTGTGATTTCATAAGTGTGGACACCACGCATATGAGAAAGACGATCTAAGTCTTATGTTGACTTAAGAGGGATTAAATTCATCAAGTGAAAGTATATTTTTAGTTGAATCTAGGACATATGAGGCATAATAACTGAATTCAAGCTACACAAAGAAATATTGTCTTGTGCTGGTCCTATGAAAGGGATTTCTAGTACAAATATTTAAAAGCTATCATGCCCATGCGATCACGGCAAAGCACCTAGTATGAAAGGAAAAAGAGAGAATGACGAAGTTCACAATTCCTAATCCACCAAGTGTGAGTAGGAGATGTTGGAATATGGGCCACCCTTAGTGAATTAGCCCAAACCCCATTTTGGGGCAAAAATATGAATGAGAGAATATGTGGGAACAAAGTGGCAATTTTACCCAAAAGTTTGATTTTGAAATTCTTTTGCGTGGGAACAGTTACGTTGGGAAGTTATAATGTGGGAAAGTGGTTCCCCAAATAGACGAGAAATAACGCACGGAGAAACAAAATTTTCTCCCTTCCCTTCTCTGCAAAGACTCCTCTCCTCTCTTCTCTTCCTCCGGTGTATTTATTGTGTCTCAAATCTGGATCCACTCTTATGATCCAAATTCCGCGTGGGTATCTGTGAACGGAGTCAAATTCTACAGGTACGCCTGAAATCCTTTAGTTGATATAATGAATTTAAACGGGAAAAAGTTAATATATAAAAATCCCATGGGAGAATTTTATCTTATTGCTATGTTAAAATCAATGTTATGAAAACCGGACCGGCCGGTTCAGACTGGAAACCGGCCACTGGTCCGGTCCGGTTGAGGTTCTGACCCCGCGTTGGGGTCATATCGGTCAACCCGAGGTTGACCCGGCCAACCCGCCTGGTTGGGGGGTTGACCCGATCATCTTTTTTTAAAAAAAATTACAAAATTTATTAGGAAGAAGGTGAAGTTATTGGATTAAAATGGGATATGAACAATAGGAGCTAAGAAGTATGAACCACAGCTTGAGGGATTATGATTTTCTTCATTATTGGAAGGCATATATACACATGTCAGATAGAAAATAGGGAGTGCTAAAATGAATGAAGACAATACGATCAATTATAGTGTAAATAAAAGGATAAATCTATATACACTCTAGAAGAATACAAATTGATATTTTCCAAACTAACCTTCTATACTGTCATTTTGTTGCATGTTGATTGCTCTTGTCCCATTATAGAATACATGAAGGAGAACATTTTGATGTTTGAAGGGGAAAACAAAATTTGAGAAGCAAAAACAAAATGTCCCCTTACCATATAGATTTTGTATTTTGTTAGGATAAATATTTTGAAACAGTAAATAATGTTGGATGATAGATAATCTATAAGTATATTATTGATTTGATAATTGTTATTTTGTTAATAATGGAATTTACTACTTATTTTTTTAAAATTTTCAATAGTTTTATTGTATCAATGTGTGCTAATATTTATTTTTTATTTTTTTATTCCTCACCGGTCTGACCCCCGGTTTGACTCCGGTCTGACCCACTGACCCTTAACCCATTGCCTTGTCAGGTTCAGTCACCGGTCCGATTTTAATAACCTTGGTTAAAATCATGACCGCCAAACTTTTGACAACTTGTGTAGTTACAAAAAGGAAAAGATGAAAAACGTTGTGTCAAACACCAAAAAACGTCTGCATGTATTATATATAATGGTACAATTACAATGAAGAAGCAAAATGAGACTAGAAAAATTGTTTGTATTATGAAATTGATCCCAAATGTTTTCGCAGCATGAAATTAACCACCAAAAGGAACACATTTATTGTGTCGTTCAAGGGGGAAAAAACCCTTCGCAAACTAGAATATACGGTCATGGGCTTGATCGACATGGCCAACATTTACGTTGGTTGAAGAGTTGCATAATTGCTGAATAATGCTCTGAATCTTATTTATCAAAAAATGAGAAAAGCTCTCTTACAAAGAATAGTTTCCAAAGTCCTATATGTAAGATATGACTCTGACTTGGGCTTATTGAAATGGAAGCCCATGTTCTCTAATTTTATATCTACTAGTCCAAATAACTAATTTCTACACTCCCCCTTGGGCTTATAAATAAATTCACAGAGAGAGGGGAGCTAGAAGAGAATAAGACTAGGGGAAGAGGAGAGGAAAGAGAAAGAGAGCAGAGGAGGAAAATAGTCATGAAGAAACCTTATTATTCAACTAAAAACAACTCATTTATAGCTAAAGGAGCTTCTTCCTCATGAAGAAACCTCTTTTCTTTCCTAAGAAGATAAATTCCTTTCTTCTCTAAGAAGAAATCACAAGGTAAAAGTAAATTGAAATAACAATATTAAAATATTCAAAATATCCTAAGATAAATTGTAAAATAGAACTAATAACTAGATTGTTGCATGATAAGGCCAAACTCATTTATTCTGTATGCCCGTGTTTTCTTTCTACAAGACCATTTTAAATAGATGTGTAATAACAAGAATGTCTCAATATAATTCCATGATCATCAAGAATATATTTAAAATATCTGAATTCACATCACTAATCACTTTGGAAGACTTTAAATTTTTTGTTTGTTTGATATTCTATCATGGTTTTCAAGCAAGTCAATGAAAATAGCGCTTCCTCGATGGTTATTAGTGGATAAACATGTGAATCTGGTTGAGTTATCCAAAAAAAATAATGTAGTATTTAACTCGTGTAGGCCCCCACAAATCCATGTGAACTTAATCCATGTGTTTAAGGCGTGAGATCCAATTCCAAAGCTAGGAAAGGGAAGTTTGTGTTACTTTTCCAAGTTGACAAGAATCACAAAAATTAAACACTTCATTAGATGTCATATCAACATCACAATCTCTAAGCACTATGTGTAAGATACAACCAGTTGGATGACTGATTCTTCTGTGCCATGACTTAATTACTGAATGGAAAGCACTAGCTCTACATTTGTCTAAATCAGACTTATTCCAAGCAAAAACAAAATTACTAGTAGTAAAGTTTTTAGGAGGTACAACTGGTTGAAATATGAACATGCCGGTTCCATTTCTCCGTCCAAATTAATTAGTATTTTCAAAATTTTGATCAAATTAACATACGCTTGAAATACTCCTTCCGAGCGTAATGTATGATACACACTTTGATGAGGAGGTTAAACAAACAAAGTGAACTTATAAGAAGGACCGGAATAGATTTAAGAATAAACGTGCAAGTACAGGAATGGAGCATGATGCATGTTGGGGAGTGAACAGAATTTGGGAGTCGAATGTGAGAAGGGCGATGATTGAGAAAGGAATGACTTTGGGTTTGAATCTCAAGAGGTGGGAGAGGAGGGTGAGGGGCGATGGGGCTATGGAGGCAAAGTTGAAGCGTGAATGAGTGGAGATCGGGGAAGGGTGGCGTGGATTAAGGGTGGGGTGTGTTGATTTTGTGCGGGGAGCGTCGTTTTCAAGCTTCAAAATTCAAAGATACAATTGGATAGCTTCTGCCATTCTCTCACTTTCCATCCCCACGAGGAAGAAAGGAGCAAAAAGGCTTGGGAGGGGGAGAAGGAATGCGCTGCCATTGGCTGAAGCGTTGACCCACGGAGAGAGTATAGTGTGAACTTTGCGAGAAGCTTTTTGGCTTTAGATACAAGGACGGCCTCAACTCACTTTTTACCACTTTGAGGAGATGGGTACCAATTGGTGTATCTCGGTGTTTTTCTGAGAGAAGGAGAATGCCGATGGTTGTGGGTATTAGAAAATTGGAGTTAAAAAGACAAAAGACCAGAAGATTGGAAGTAGAGGGAAAGGGAATGATATGTTGGATGAGGGGATCTTGGGCGTTGGCGGCTGAGGCAAGGAAGGTACTAGGGTTCACAAATGTGTATAGCTCCGATACTAAGAAAAGACTATTGGCAAAATGGTAAGCTTCTGTAATGAATACTCTCTACTTCAGTGTACTACTACTTCTAAAAGGGAGTAACAATGATACAATGACACCTATCTGAACACAAAGAATGTTCTGGAGAAACAAAATTTATATTATATAAATATTATGAATAATATTTATGCTTAACGTATGTGATGTGGAAGTCGGCATTCAAATTGATATCTAAGTCCAACACAACATGGAAGCCACGTCTTAGAGAGTGTCAGTTTACTTTCTAACTCCATAGCTATAAATTAAGGGCATAATCACCAGTAGGAAAATGTAATTTAAACTGTTTTTTTATAACCAATCATGAAGGATGTGGTTTAAAAAGTGTGACTTAAGGCATTTTCATAAATATTAATAGGTTTTTTAGACCAGTTCCTCACTAGTGCAATCTAAAAAAAAAAACTTTTGAGATAAGGTATTCATAAAGCTAGTGTGCAAGTATTAAAATATCATTAAAAATATAATGTTTGAAGGCTTCTAGAATGGGTTTTGCTATTATTCGATCTAGAAAAGCTTTCATAAACATCAAAGCATTCGTACACCCTTATTTTGTCATCTTCCTCTTCTTCAGCTTGCATGCCTTGCTTCTTCATCTGCTCCCCTTGCTTCAAATCTTTCCTTTTCTTAGTACACCCTCATTCCGTCTTCACTTTATGTCAGTCCTTAGTCTCTCAATCTTAGGCCTAACCCTAAAATTCTTCTCGTCATTGCCATCATCCTATTTGTGTTTGCCATTGCGGTTTTCAGTTTTCGTGGTACTTTGTGGTACTCATGTTTCCAAATCCCATTTTCTTAGCTTCATGGTGCTTCATCATCTTTGGTTCTTTGTTCTCATCTTCTGGGTTCTAGGTGCTTTTTAATTTTTGTTATCTTTGTTAAGTTATACTGGGTTTCTTGATTTGGGTTTTTTAATTGTTAAATATTGTTGTTTTGGGTTTTTTGAGTATCCTTTCTGTTTCAATCTTCAATCCAATTTCATTTATCGTTTCATTTCAAAATGATTTTTAGTGGGTTTGTGCTAAGAGACTATCGGTAAGAACCTTAGATTGCAAATCGTATCTTAATGAATTTGAATGAATTTATGTGGGAAAATAATGAGAAAAAGATTTTAGGGCAAGAGAAAGTAAAACTATAATTCTTGAGCCTTGAGATGATTAGAGGCATGTTTATATGTGTGTTTAAGATCTTATCATACGAAGAGAATATTGGGAGCAAGTGATGAAGGAAACCTATTCAAGAACTAAGAAAAGGCCAAGGTAGGTAGCAGCTTTCCTTGATTCTTGCATTTTAATTATATATATTCATAATTATTCGATGATTAAATTGCCATGATTTATGTGCTAGACTTGCTAGGGTTAATTTGCTTAAATTTATATGCATATTGCAATATAGCAATGTCTATCTTTCTTGTATGTAAGGACAAGTTAGAAAAGCATGAAAGCTAAATCCTGGACGATTTTAGTGATGTAAATGGATGATGTTGGTGTTGTATTGCCTATGTAAATCATATAAACAACTAAATGCTTGACTATTATGTTTTTTAAGATTGATATTTCCATAATAAGAGTAATTTGCAGTAGGTGGCGTAGTTTGATCTTGATCCTATACCTTGAAATCTATCTTAAATTGATTAAACTTGGCTTTGGCTTTGACTTTGAATTCCCTTCAGTAGGTTTTTATTAGGATGATTGTTTCCTATTCTTTAATGATGGTTTGTAAAATGATTTGGAGTGTTGTATTGTCATTGTCAAAATTCAAAAGGTCCAACTTTTAAGGGAAAAAGTCAAAACAATTTGAACTTATTGGTTTGTTGGATTAATTGAATATTGTTAGTTAGTTTCCAAACAATTAGAAATTTTCAACTTGAATTGCATATTGGTAATAATTCAGCAACTAGTTTCTTCTTTAACTGATGAGGAAGTCTAATATAAATTGTAGTTTAGGTAAACTCTAAACAAACAAATGCTGAGTATGGTAATGGGGTGAATGATTTTTTGGACTTGAATATAAGAAATGTTGAATATGATAGTGGAAATTTTTATTGTTCTTGTGTGGAATGTTTGAATGATAGGTGAAAATGTATTGCAAATAGAGATACATATTTAATTTATGTGGGGTTTTGCAGGAGTCATACAGTATAGGTATGGCATGGTGAAGAAGTGTAAATGTTGAATGCATCTCAATAGGGGAAGAGGCCTTTGATGATGATATGGATACAAATGACTGGGGTAGAGGATATGATCTATAATATTGGAGAAGCCTTTAAGTGATCACGTGTATGGGTAATATGTGCAGTGATGTACCAACTATTGAATGTAGTATTGAAATTAGTAAATTTGAAAGTAAGAAATGGGTGGAGCAACAAGAGTTTTACATAATTGCTTGAGGTGTTAAAAGGCATTCTTCTAGATGAAAATGCACTACCAAATCACTATAAAGAAGCCAAGAAAATATTTTGTCCACTAGATATAAAGTATAACAAGATACATAAATGCTCAAATGATTTCATATTGTGCAGAAAAGACTTTGAAGGGGAGTATAATTGTCTTATATGTGATAATATAAGGTACAAATCAAATATGCCTCACACAAAAGTGGCATGGATCCATTTATTGTTTCATAAGTTTGATAATGAGCTAGTGAACCTCAAGTTTGGACTTTGTATAGATGACATGAATCCTTACAGTTCATAGATTGTTCTCTTAGTGACTTATGATATATCCCTTTGGTTTGCATAAAACACAAGTACATAGTGTTATTTATATTGATTTTGTGGGACCTCTCTTATTAAGCTTTATAGCACATTAGAGACCTTAACCACTTGTGACCGTTGCATAAGCTAGAATCAGTCAACTAGGTGAAGTTTAAAAACACCCTCTTGAGTTATCATTCATTTGATAACTTAGAATTTTGGCTTATCATTGAAAATTCACAACTAATTCTGAAAAAAATTTAAACCAAGTGATTCAAGTCTCAAATGAAGGCTTATTCAATGCCCTATAAAAGAAAAATATTCCTTATATGCCAAATTATTGCCCAATCAAAACTGAAAAGGGTCTTAAAATTCATTGTTCATTTGGTCAAATATCTCATACTTTGCTGCAGCCAACTTTATAATTAACCGTGACCTACTTGGTTGATCTCAAGGTCAAACCCCTCTTGTGCATGTCTGCAACTAACTTTGGTTGTTGCCATGCCGAATTTCTCAAACCTGAAATAATTTTCCTCTCTAACCAATTTTGTCATGACGAACCTTACCCTTAGCCATGGCTAACTCTTTACATCTGAGAGGAATTTCCTATCGAGTCTACTTCACCGAGGAAAACATGTAACTTTGTTGCAACCAACTTATGCTACAATCATTTTTTGGTTTTAAGCAAAAATTAGAAAATGAATAACTTTTTGCACTCACATTCAAGTTACGCAACTATGACTTATTCTAAAGCTTGTATCATGATCTATTTCCTTGCCAAATTTCATAACATTTGGAGTCCATTTTCTTATTTTACCCACTAATGACATAAATAAGGGTACTGGACTCATTTATGGTGATTTAGCCTGCTCATTATCATTTTTTTTGTTGTAAGTAGAAATTAGAAAATGAATAACTTTTTTCACACACATTCAAATTACGCAACTAAGACTCGTTTTAAAGCTTGTACCATGATCTACTTGCTTGCCAAATTTCAAAACATTTGGGGTCCATTTTCTTATTTTAATTCTCTAATATCATAAAGGTATTGGACTCTTTTATGGTGATTTAGCATGCTCAATCTCTTTTTCTCATACATATCACATTACAGCAAACTTTTCAAGCATACATGGTATATATACATCATGTATCACATAGTTGCATAAAATAGGAGTTTATCATACATTCATCACAAAATAGCACATGTAACAAAATCATATGCACATCATGTGCAAGCATTCCCTTAAATGGAAGCCACCCACATTCACTTTTGCAGTTCCTTACCCTTACTTCTTGAACTTTTGTGTATGGTTAGTTATTGGAAAGAATGAGATTTCAAAGAAATCACAGTAGCAAATGTTTGTAGGTAACACATCAATATGCATGATTCTTTAAATATAAAACTAGCATGCCATGAACATTACTAACAAGACATTACTTTCTCACTACCATCATTGCACAAAGCAAAGACAAACATCATCTATTGCATAGCTACAAGGTGTGCACATTTACAAGCAAGGATTTACATATCATATGGCTACAACCATACATCATATATGGCAAAAAAACATAAACAACAATCAAATGTAAAGTAAATGCAAAAGTTAAAGGTTTTGCCACCTTGTATACTTTGTTTCCCAATTTGACTTCAAAGGCTTCCACTAGCACGTAGTGATTTTCCTTTGGCAATTCACACTCATACACATAGTATAATGAATTTGGAATCATTACCAAGCCGTTATCCATGCATTATGCCCTTGAGAATTCATAAAACCTAAACTTGATACTTTAATATCTCACCTTTGACAAATGTAATTCTAATGCTCTCAAAACTATGTTCTTATTTTGCCATACACAATTTTGCATTCTAAATCCATGGGAAATACAAAATACATAAAATGACATTCCTTCTCCCCTTAATCTCAGCTTACCAAATGGTGGGAAATTTTGGAGAAAATGAGATTTTGCAACAATTCTTTCCATACACATACACAATATCATTCCTAGACCAATTCTCTTCCATTAAATAACATCAAAATATTCATATTCATGCACCATCAATTTCGATCAGCAACAAGGGGAAGGTTTCATGTCATACTTTCAATACAAACTGAAATCAACTCAAATAAACCACCAACATGTAGCATTGCAAATCATGCCTATAGTTGATTTATGGCACTTAACTCCAATTCTTTCTCCTTCTAACTTCCTCTCACTAGCCTTATTTCAAGACTACACTTGAAAATCTTCAACCAACATATTAGAGAGAAAATTGTTGAGACCTTGTTTTGATGATAACAAAACTAATGAAAATGTTTTTTGCATAAGTATTTCTGCCTTTTCCAAAAGCTTGAAAAACTGTTGAGTTGTGGAGCACTCGAGTCATCTATTTTTAAACACCCGAGTCTCATAACTTAGAAAGTGTATTGAAGTATAATTCCTATAAGTGAACTTGAGTAAAGATGAAAAGTGTGTCATCACTCGAGTCAACGATTGTGAAAACTCAAGTGCTGAAGTCTTAAACTATTTTTTTCAAATTGCAAAATCTTAACTCGAGTTAAGTCTTGAATAGAACTATAGTGTTGACACTTTGATTTCAATTTCAAAAGAGAAATTTTTTAAAGTTAACTCAAGTTTCAAATGAAGTGTTACATAACTCGAGTTTAAGTTTTGAGCAAACTTAAGTGATAAGCTCAAAATAAATAACTCTTTAACTTTCTATCAAAACTCGAAGTATCCTTAGAGTGTTCATGCACCCGAGCTCTATTCTTGGACAACTCGAGTGTTGTGATGAAAATGAGTTTCTGAGTACAAAAACTTTTGTCTTACACTCGAGGTCTATTTCAAGTATTGAAACACTCGAGTGACAGTTTTTGAAAAACTCGAGTGTTGAGTCAAAATTACAATTGAAGACCAAGAACTTCTTTTGTCAACTCGGGTTCCTTTGAAAGTGAACAAGCACTTGAGTTCTCAACTTTAAAAACTCGAGTGTCGAGACCTATTTCAAAAGTTCTCTTCTATTTTAACTTTGAAGAACTTGAGTTACCTTGCACAAAAACTCGAGTGTTGAACGACTTCTTTATAAACTCGAGTGTCAATAAAAAGTGTTCAAAGTTTTCTTCACAAAACTTGACAAAATAACTCGAGGTGCAACAAAAGTGTTTTAAAACTCAAGTTATGTTGTCTTTAACTCGAGTTGTGCTTCATACCTTTTCAAATACTCCTGAGTCAGAGTTCTTCAACATTATAGTGTTTAACATTCTCAAACTTGGGTGATAATTTTTACTGAACTTCTGACAATAGCTGACATTATCGTTTGACGAAACTTTCCTTATTTGCACTAAGCCTTTTTGAATTTTCACCTGCCACCATAAATGTGTATTCTTTGACTTATAAGAATAGGTATATAATTAAATGTAAAGATCTTTGGCAATACACATTAGCATCTTCTCTACAGTCATCAGTGAGAAAGCATTAAATACTGTCAACAAAGCTGAGATAACAGATACACAATTTTGAGTAACGGAAACCCAGATTTATTTCTAACGGACACTTGTTGATCATCACCTATAAAAAGAGAAAGCATTAAATACAGGAAAAAAAGATGAACGAACATTTAACCTGCTATTACTCTCTATCATTACTCATTTTGTCATATTGTTCATAACTTCTCATGAGCTTCAGTGATTCTTTATCCACTCTTTCAAGAGAGTTTAGTTTGTGAATCCTTACTGTATTACTAGAGATATTCAAGGTCACACCTTGAATTTATTGGGTTGAAACTAAGTCAGAAAACAAAGTACGAGAGACTCTATTTTATTGCATGTTGTAAGGGGGAGTGTGAATCCCTATTGTAAAGGCCAGTGAGCCTTGTTAGTTGTTGATTAGTGGATTGCAAATCTCAGAGGAGCTCTAAGGACTGGACGTAGGTCAGGAGGACCGAAACAGGATAAATCAGCTGTATCAATCTTCTCTCTGCCTTTCTTGGTGACATTGTTTTATTTCTGCGATTGTGTTTTTAATTTTAAAAAAGTTATCAATTCACCCCTCTTGGTCAAATCCTACACTAACAAAAATAAACGGATTTAGAGGAAGAACAAGGCTCATAGGCATATTTTATGAAAGATTTCAAGCTTGAACACCACTTTACCTCATATTTATTCTTGATTTCTTCCTCTTCTTCTTGCTCTTCTCTTCTCTTCGTCCCTCATTGTAACATCCTTATTTTTCAAAGTTATGGTTAGGTGATGTTTAGATTTTATTATTAAAAAGGATAAAATATTAAAATTCAAAAGAAGTATGAAATTTTGAACATTTTTTAAAAAAAATAAAGAATATAAAACGAAATTCCTTAAAAAAATTTAAACACCGAAGTGTATTTTTTATAAAAAGGAAATTTTTATTATCTTGAAATATCATATCAATAGAAGGTCTAAATTGAAAATTTTTAGTATCATTATCATTATTACTATTGACATTATTATTTTCATTTTTAATAAAAATTATTTTTTATTCAAATAGCACCATAACCCTAACATTATCTCTATATAAAGGCTTCTCCTCCTTATCCTAACTGTAAAAGCCTCCAGCGCTAAGTAGGTCACTCCAGTACCGACGCTAGTGTTCCACACAGGTGCTCTTCCTTTCTCTCACTCTCGTTTTCCTTCCTCGGATACTGTACAAGAAACAAAGCCTTCCACTTATATAAAAAAAATGTCTTATCAAAGCTTTTATTCCTTCCTTGTCTTATTTTACTGTTGAGTCTTGTCTATTTTTTCCTTACTTGAAAACCTTCCTCTCCTTGTCTTGTTGATGGATGTAAGTGATACACACACACAAACACTCTCTCTCTCTCTCTCATACACACCTAATAGTTACTACTTTCAATGTCAGATGCTTCTTGTCTTCCTTTATGTAAAAAAAAAAAATCTGTCTTGTCTTCTCTATTCTTATGCGTGAATACACACACTTACTCATAAGTCATACCCCTGCCATGTTTCCAGGAGCTATAGGTGTATAAGCATGCGATGGGTACTTGTTTCTTTCTACATTCACCATCAAAATCATTCACCTATCAACATGTCTTGTTCCATCCAAGACTCTGTGTGTGGGTATATGTGTGCACTGTTTTGAAAAAAAATTCCAGTAGGTTGGAACACATATATAACTGATGTGGGTGTGTGAATATGTGTATGTGAGGGGTGAGTAGGTATGTGTACATTTTTTTAAATATATTGTCTTGAGATTTTAGATTTTGAATATTTGCATCAAAAAATTTTATATCATTATTATTTTGTTCCTTTCAAGCAATCTGTAAAATTATAAAAGATATTATATCATGTAAAAATATTTTATCTCATATGAATAAATAAGGCAACTTGTATCTTTGACTCATATGTGAGTGAAAAGGGTAGCCTTAGGTATTTATTGTATCTTTGAAGTAACTGTTAGAATCGATTAAATTAGTATATTGATAAAATTTTATGTGTGTGGTTTTTGTAGACTCTCATTGAAAAATTTTGAGTGCTTACCTATAAGCTAAGGAGTAGTAGATAACTCTGAATATTCTTCCATATACTTGTAAACTGTATATATTAAATTGTGATTTAACTATATTTTTATGAATTATGGATTGAATTATATAGATGTATGTATTTAAAAATTCTTCAATATGTAATTTGGCATGAAAATTCTTTATAATAGTCTTGGCGGTTGCATAGTAATTAGGTTGAAATAAGGAAGACAAATCTCTATGGTGAGATCTTAATCACATGATAAGTCATCACTCTGTGCACAGTAGATGGCACCTGTTAGGGCCCCTTTATTCATGTTTTCCTTTGGTTGGGATTGCATTGGAATTGTAGGACATGTAATGCCTTCTAGGTTTTCTCTTAAGGAGGGGAGTCATAGTCCAAACTTGTACTCTACACCTTTAGCTGGGTGTGTCTTAAGTAGCTGGTGAGCTTGAGACAATTCAGTTATATAGATAAGTTTATGTTGGATTATGTGTTAGCCTATGACTCCAGTCAGTAGAATAAGGATGAACGGTGTTATAAGAGAGATTGCATATTGCATAAATATACATTATTTGTGATGATGATAGTGAGTTACTCAATTATTAATAAATATGAAATTGTTTTATATAATGATCTTTTTATTTACAAATGTATTTGTAACTGAATTCTTCATTTTAAATTATATACCGTCTGCTTGTGTGTGGTAGAAACTTTCAATAGTTACCGAGACGTTGAATCTCATCCTGTTATTTTCAGGTGGTTGTTCTAGTAGCCAGCAAGGGAAGGCACCTATAGAATAAGTCTTGTTGGTTTTATAGTGCCTTTAAGCACATGCTTGATAAAGCCTTGTCGTGGGGCTATCAAATAAAACTAAGCTAGAATGCAATATAATGGCACTAACCTAGGTCGATCTCTACGTGGAACCTATGTTGAATTACTAATAATCAAGCGCAAATAGCAAATTAACCAAGAAATATCAAATATTTTTTTATCTAATTAAACTAAATAGGTGAATTTAAACTCTATAAAGTGAATGTCCTAGGTGATTGAATCCACTAACCTTTCTTATCCAATTTTAATATTGAGCTCTTTTTTTAACTAAGCACAAGGACTAGTAAGGGCCCCTACTAATCAATATTCCTAACCTTTTAAAATAATATAAACCTAGACTCAATTAATCAATTAGGAATATCTTTAGTGCTTAGCTAGTGTTAGATTTATAAAAGTCCTCTTTACATCAAATTAATTCCTAGAACCCTAGCAAATCAATTGATTTCAAGAGAATAAAGGAAAGTAATTGAATAACAATAGAGCTATAGTCCAATCACAATCCAAAGTACCAATCTAACACAAGTATCACAATCCAAATTACATCAACCGATAATAATCCTCTTTCATACATACAAATCATAACATCTAGCAACCTAGAATTATAATTTGCACATACAAAAAATTGGAAAG